>CAKAEH010001433.1:0-62954 GCA_916381525.1 Cercopithifilaria johnstoni
ATTGCTGAATCACATTGAACATTTGATTTAGTGTGGATTATTTCGGGCAGTGATGATTTGGAAAGACATTTTGTCCAAACTACAAGTTACGCCATTTTTCAGTCCAAAATGATAAGAGCATATCATGGGAAATATGGATTTTAAAAAACCTTGCAAAAAGGTATTTAGTAAGATTAAATTTTATAAAAGATTCGTGTTTTTTGCCCACTGAAAATGATCATTATTCCTGCTTGTAATGTTCCCTTTCCTATCTTATGTAAAATTAAAATGAACTAAACAAGTTATATGTGTTAGTTTCCGATTCTTATCAGAAGTTCTATATTAAAAGAATCGGAAAGAAGGCATAGTCATTCATCTAAAAATAATCATAAAAATTCGTACTATTCATTCATATCACTGATAATTATTGATAAGTTAAATGAAACAATTAAATCATTTAAACGAATAAATTCATGCAAAAAAAAGTAATGCTTTCATTGCAAATCGATATAATTATTCTTATAATAACAAAAATAAAACAAATTTTGTTAATTTTTTTTCTGAAATTATTCAACGACGAAAAAGAGAAAGAATTATATGATAGTTTAGGGAAGGGAAAGATAAAAGAATTGCATACGACAATCTTTGTTATCGACGAATTTAATTTTAATTTTCAAAATTGAATCTTTGCAGAAAATGTACAGGAATGACTAACATCTTGTTTTTTCAATAGAGCACTTTTTCGTTGAATTAGTATTCCACATGTTTCTGGTACCAGTATTTCGCGTGATCGTTGATAACGCCAGCGATTAGTGCTCTCGTTGAGTTGTGCCAACTTTTGCGCAATCATTAAGCCAACCGACTTTGAACAAATTTTACAAAATTTTCAAATTTCAGCTTGAAAATTAAATATGGGAGAAAATTAGTCAAGAAAAAAGGATGAGTAATATATCAAATGAGAAGTGGGAGAGAAGGAAGAGTAGCCAGCCGAAGGAGAAGCGACAGATAGCGCAATCGTCACTAGACATCTCACTGAATCGCTAAAGGGAGGACTTGATGGAAGGGCGGTTTAGGAATGAGTGCTTTCCAGTCAGTACGACGCCGCCCATTGGTAATGTCCATCATTCTTGACTTCGTGACTGTCATCAATGGTCAAAATTTTCTTCCTTTCTCCACTCAATCTTCCCTTCAATTTAAATATTTGTTGAAAGAGAAAGATGAAATTCAAATTCTGAAGTTACTGAAGTTTTTAAAATTCAAAAAATTATAAATTCCGGAACTTTCCACAACGAAATACCTTCTCTTTTTTTAAAAAAGTAAGAAAAATGGACTTTTTTAAGTAATGATAATAATAATAATAATAATAAGAATAAAATTTAAAATATATTTGAAGCATCTATGAAATGTAACTGTTGTAATCTTGTAATTTGTAAAGTTATTTATAAATGGTGAAAATTTAGAGATGCAGAGAGAAGCAGAATATTTTGAAATTTCCGAAAGTATTATCGAGTATTGTTGATTTTTCGGAATTTCAACCAAAAAGAATACTTTTACTACCCATTTCGCGAAAGGAAATTAATATATCAATTGCTTTTTGCATTTTGAAGTAACTTATAACTGAGGTAAGTTAATGATTTCATTCGAATTTTTCATCATCTCAAAGCAGTTCTTTCTGCAACATAAATTAAACTTTAAAAAAATAAACATCAGCGAGAAACTCAGTATCACCGGGTCGTTTATTTATTAATATAATTTAAATCATTGAACTATATAACCTGCAAAATGTGTCTGCAGTTTTGTGATGCGAGGAGCTCTTCATTTCTCGAAATATTGTCTATGTGCTGAATGGAATACATATCTTCAGAGAGAAACACAGCAATTAAAACTTTCTCACTATTACTATTTTACTGAAAAAACTAATCTGATAAACTCATTCGAATTAGGGAGTGAATTGAGTGATAACTCAAATGTTGTTGTTTGTTTGTTCAATTATCTTAACATCGCACTTAAATTATACAATTGAGTTTACCGAATAAAAATGAAAATGTTTCATCGGAAATGATTGGTATTTCTAATGCCGCTTGATGATCGTATCATTATGATAATGGAAATTAAGAATTTTTGATTTGTCATATCTATCAAAAATTTAGCAGTTATGTAAGAAAAAACTATCAAACATTATTCATTAGTATATGATGAAAACGATTTGCTATTGCTGGTTAGTCTTTGAAAACTGAAATAAAAAAGGAGAAAATAAATTATAACAATGTTCTAATTATTATTACCATCAATACCTTTCGGTCAAAAACAGCTACGATAGAACAGATCATACAGAACTGTTACAGGATGCTTATTGACTTATCATTCATTGCAATCTATCACGCAGTTATCAAATTTGCCATTCACTTAAAATTGATGTTTCTGTCAGTTGATTCCCAACTATGTTAGTTTTCGATGATTATTACTTCATCCTTTAACCCCTTTAAATGTTAACAGTAATGATGCTCATAGTCCAGAAGATGCGAGAGATTTGAGATCTGAAAAGTATGAGAACAGATCTTAAACAGATTGTATAATATTTCCTTCTTCGTAGACAAGATTTTATCTTTTCCAATAATGCCAAAATCATAATAATGATAAGTATTATCGAACCGAAATTGCTTCATATTTTCTTATGTCATTAAAATTTAAATTCGGTAAAGTCGCATTACGCAATTCATGAAAGAGAGTAAAGTGATTGACAACCTTCATATTCTTTTGCATTTTTTTATATTCTTTCATATTCTTCATATTCTTTTGCATATTCTTTATTTAATTATTCCCATACTATAGTTATTTGTTTCTATTAATTACTTTGAGAACATCCGAATCTTTGACAACTAATTTTGGAGACATTTTAACTCATGAGAGCTAACTCAAAGAATGCAGTTTCAGTTAGGTGGCGGATTTCTTGAAATCAAGATTCCTACTGCTTCCAAGCAATTCACTAAACCCGCTCTTAGTATTCGATGTGATATTCAGCTGTACCAAACCTGTACCAACCTAAAATTCAATAATTTTCACAGCGTTCCAAAACTTGCAGCCTATTCAAAAGTGGTTTGTGGCGGGAAAGTTCGGAGAATTTTTTTTCACTGCACGGGATTAATTTTATTTTAGACAGATTGTGTCGATTTAAGGTCAATGTCGGAAAGGCTAAGCCTGAAATTAGGGTACGACGCGGTGAAATGTCGTGAACGTGTACAGTTTGGCAAATATCGCTTCGTCAAACCTTCTGGAAACTTTGTAATTCCCGACTTTACGGTAGTATCTTTTCTTCTTTTTTACTTTTGTTTCTCTCTTAGCACTTCTTATATTGTAATTCTCTACCGATCAGGAAATTAAATGATTTTCCGAATATCTCACAGTTTCAGTGTTGCAAAGGCTTGCATGAATCACAAGTATTGGCATCGACATCCAAGACTTGCTTAGTATCGTCTATGCCCCAAAAGAAAGAAACTATCTCGAATATCTCTGATGACTTTGATGACGATGAATTATTGCGACTTGCTGATGCAACCGAACTGGAAAATTTTCCAACACCTACATCATCCAGTGCCTTCGTTGTTGAAGTTAACCATCAGTATCACTTCTTTACTTACGTTATTCTTTCATGAGATTTGTAGCCTCTGCAATAGCTTATTCTATAAATCATTACTCATGTAGGCAACATTCTATGGATAAATTTCATACAGAATAGAGGACGTTTTGGCCATGAAAGCGCTGTATCAGCCATTCCGGATCCTCCACGATATGATGAGATGTATCTCAATGATTCATTCGATGGTAAAGAAATTGAGTTCCACGATTCTCCAAATGATTTTTTTGATGCTGATATGGAACCAGATGAAATATTGCTGGTACTTTGCTTTTCGCTCTAGTTTAACTTCAGAATATGATTTCTAGTATTAAGAGCTCTTTTGCTGTGATCGTTCTTAACAGTGTGCTTTATACTACATTTAAATCCATAATTTTATAGCCTATTATGAATCAACCTTTAATAGTCAATAAATCTCAGTTCATATAACTGTTTTTCCCAGTTGATTTTTATCTTATAAGAGTTTTAGATTAAATTGCAAGTTTAATTTTTTTTAAGGTGACGAATAATGAAAGGCTAGTAACTTGTGACAGAAATATTGGCAGTGAACAACAAAGCTCTGTTGAAATAGTAATGTATGCTTCACGTTCGGTATCATCAAATCGCGAAAGCATAAACACTGTTTTTAATGATTTATTTTAGAAAGAGAGTTCACTGAGATTCTGAAGACTTGCTTTCTACATTAAATTTTTTTAAGGCTTTCGCCAGATTTCCCCCCTTTGAAGTCTGAGATTACATCACGCGCGCTACTTTATAATAATGATGTATTCGATGATGATATGGTCGATGATAATATGGAGGTTTGTGAATTGATAAATAACATCATTTAGTAAGAAAAAGCAAGGACGTTCCCGCCGATTCTAACCACTATTGATTAGAAAAATTGCAGGTGGAAGCACAAGAAAGCATTCATCCTGCCTCTCATATGGCTGACGAATTGGGCGATGCACATCTTTTGTCGTGTAATCCGGAAAAACAAAGACACGGTAGGCATTGACTTATGTATATTTACATCTATAACTCTTTCTATTCTTTTGCAGATATGCATGGTCAGTTTAGAGCCTTCCTGCAAGATGACGGGGATCAGTTCGAAGATGAAAGTAAGGTTTTTAATAAAAACACGGTTTTCGATAAAACTTTTTCAAAGTTTTGTTGAAACTTTTTTTAGTTGTATGATTTTCAACATGCTTCAAATGCAATTTTTAGATAAGCATTTGGGACAGGAGTTGTGCAATGAAATGTATCATATTTTGAAAAGCAAATTTGGTTTCAATCAATTTCGCCACCGCCAGAAACATGCTATTATTGCAGCTCTTCTTGGATACGACTGTTTCATCCTTATGCCAACAGGTCTGTTAATATTAACTTTTCTACTCCCACGTACATTTACTGTAAAATGTCTCAGAAGCTTTATTTCAGGAGCTGGAAAAAGTCTATGTTATCAGCTTCCTGCTGTTTTGTCAAAGGGTGTTACGGTTGTTATCTCTCCTCTTAAGTCACTTATCGAAGACCAGAAAATGAAAATGAAAGAGCTTGAGGTAAATTATAGAGTTTTCAAAAAATGAAGTGATGTTTCGGAAGTCATTTTAGAAATAGGGGTAGATATTGAGAGTATAAATGAATAATGTATGAGTTGTGAAATAACAATTTTTCAGGTTTGTTGTTATGCATTGACGTCTGAGCTCAGTCAGGCTGAATCTGATCGAATTTATGGCATGTTGAATGAAAGCTCTCCAAAAATAAAATTACTTTATGTGACTCCCGAAAAGGTATGAAAACTCTTTTCATGAAATCCTTGTCTGAAAGTTTTTAGCATAATTTTAGAAGGCATATGATCCAAGAGAGAAATGCAAATTTTATTCGTTTTTAGATAGCTGCTTCCGAGAAATTGAATAACGTCTTCTTTTCTTTACATCGGAGGGGTTTGCTTACTCGGTTTGTTGTCGACGAAGCGCATTGTGTTTCTCAGTGGGGTCATGATTTTCGACCTGATTATAGAAAACTGCAATCTCTAAGGTCTTGTAATTTGAAGTTTTTTTTTGCTTCTTCGGCTTATTTCGCATTGCATTCATTTTATGCAATGTTGTAAGTCTTTTTTCAGAAGGATGTTTACGGACCCAATGGTGCCAATAATGGCTCTCACCGCTACAGCAACACCAAAAATCGTAACTGACACCCGGGTGCATTTGGCGATTCAACAGAGCAAATTGTATATATGCTGATTTAATTCAATTTATTATGAATTTTATGATTAATGAAAAAAGTTTTTATTACTTTCTCATTTTACCATTGAAACTATAACTGTTTCATTATTTTTTAGATCTTTGAAGCTTGATTTGGTTTGCGAAACATTTCAAATACTTTAGATTTATAAGTAGTTTCGTGAGGACCAATTTGAAGTATGATGTCATCGCTAAAGGACCGCGTTCATTAGTGAGGGTAATGGATCGCATGAAAATTTTGTATCCGGGTAAATCAGGAATTATTTATTGCCTCTCAAGGTATCAGTATTCATGTTTTTTCGGAATGTCCTACTACAGAATCATTTGTTTGTATCTCTGTTGTAAAGAACATCATTTTCAAAACACAGCATTTCCAAATTGATTTGTATATATTTGGATCTTATTTCCAGAAAAGATTGTGAATCGGTCTCAAAAATGTTAGAAAATCAGACTATATCTTCCGAGGTATACCATGCAGGATTGAGTGATAAGAAACGGCTTGAAGTACAAACGAAATGGATCAATAATCGAGTAGACGTCATTTGTGCTACCATTGGTGTGGTCATTTACTGCTTCCATTTTGCTAGTAAGATAACGTTGAAAAGAGCAACTCTGCTTTATTTGAAAAAAGCTTTAAAAAGCTCATTTGTATTAATTCGTCGCAATTATTTCAGCATTTGGCATGGGAATCGATAAACCAGATGTTCGATATGTTATCCATTTTAGGTATTATTATATTTTCAGTCACTTGATTAACTTAGTGTTTAAGTAAAATAAAAATTTTTTTCTGATTGTTTTGAAACAAATTAAATTAATATTTACTTAACAGCATGCCAAAATCAATCGAGGGATACTACCAGGAGACCGGTCGAGCCGGACGCGATGGCTTAAATTCATATTGTGCAATTCTTTATAATTATAATGATTCAATAAGAATCAGAAAAATGATCGAAGGTTTTCGATTTTTTATTTTGCAGTAATTTATGAGTCGTGGGTCCAAAGCTTGCATTTACTACAGTTTAAGTTTAAGTTTTAAATGCCTTTTGTTCTTGTCGCTTTGTGACAGTGAATTAATAATTCAGGAGAGAATAATACACAAGGTGTACGAACGATGCATCTCAGTAGTGTGCTTCAAATCGTAGCATATTGTGAAAATGTTTCAATTTGCCGGCGGAAATTGCTAGTGGAACATTTTGGCGAGGTATTTTGTGGATCTTTGTTATCAAATATTGAAATACTTAAAAGAGGCATCAAAATTTTCAGGTTTATGACGCAGAAGCTTGTCGTACAAGTGACTCTCCTTGTGATATTTGTGTCCAGCAAATCAAAAACGCGGTATTTTTTGAAGCTTTCGAAATGTCTGTTTGAAAATTCGACATCTTTCTAATAATTCCTCATGTTTAGAATGGATATAAAGTTTACGATATGACCGAAGAGGCGAAACTTGTAGCCCAGAGTATGCTACATATGCATAATGTTACTTTGAAGTATCTCGCTGACTTATATCGTGGCCATATGGGACAAAAAAAATTCGCAGATACGGTTGGTCTAGATATGCAAAATTCGTTGTTATCTGATTTCCCGATTTCTTAAAGTGTTATACTTCATTACTTTTGCTTTATGTTTTTGATTCATAGGCTGTTCGGTTGGGTCATACAAAATATGCAATGTATGGACGTGGTGTTGGGATGCAAGAAATGGACGCACTAAGATTTGTCAGGAAACTGGTAATTGATGGCATTATCACGGAACAGCTTTATAATACGAAATTTGATACAACGGTTTCTTATGCTGAATTAACAGACCTAGGTCGGGAATTAGCGAGTGGACGCAGCAGGATGAAGGTACTAAACAAAGTATTAGTTTGTAAATCGATGGTGAATTACGTGTGTGGCAAATTTAATTGACAAAAATATAGTAATCTTAAATGAGAGTCCAATCCCTTTATCAAAGAAGTTCAAACAAATGCATTAGGAAGAGCCATGAGAGAAAATAGAAATTGTAACTTAACTAAAGTTTAATAAAAAGCATGAAATTAAATAGAAGCGTTTTTCGAATTTTTCAGGTCTATCTTCACATATCAAATCAGCCAGACAGTGGTCGACGTTCTAATGGAATGGAAGTAACAGCACTAATGTCGATAAATAGTGTCAGTGAAGTAGAGGCTCTGAAGGAAAAGTTTGTGATTTTCACTTGCTTACTTTCTGTCTGCAGGCTGTTTTTTGAGAATTTTGAATTTTAGACATATGGTGAAGCATGCGGACTTGTTTAGCAAGTGTAAAGGAGATCTTTTACGATTATTTTCTGACATTGCATCTGCAGAGGGTCTTAGCAATCATCAGGTTTGTCTCCTTTTTCCGATTACAAATGTTTGCAAAGCTCATGAAATTTTAAATTAAAAAAGGATGACGCTTTTTGATACATAGGTTTTATTTCAGCCTATTATTAATTCCGAAGGTATTGAACAAATAGCAGCATTAATGCCTCGTACGTATTCCGATCTCTTGCAAATTGATAGCATGACCGCGCGAAAGGCTGAACGATATGGGGCTCAGATCATGTGCATGCTAAAGGAATACTGGAATGAATTAGATGGTAATTTCTGTTCTGAATTTGGGGCAAGCGAAAGGCGAATAATTAAATAAAAAAACTGAATAGCAATTGAATAAAATATTTTTTAATGACTGATTACAGTTCAAATAAACAGTTATCATTTAAATCTACAGCACGTGAGGAGAATGAAATCAAACGACAGTTGAATCATATGAATATGAATAAAGATATTGTCGGCGGTTTCAGGGACATACAAATAGATGGTATAATTGTCCCAACTTCAGGTTAGAATCTTTTCTGAAAGGTTATCAGTTGCAGGACATTCAAGTTACTCATTAAAATTCATTTAGTATCGAATTCACAAATAGTTTCTGGTCGCGGAAAATATATGCCTTACTTCGGAACGCCAGCTCGTTCTGTTCAAAGCGGAAGTAGACGAGGCAAAGTTCGCAAGAGAGGATTCAACGGATCACAAACGTAAGTTGATAAAATTTATAACTGGGATTATTAATTTAAAATATGATGACATATGATATAATGTAAACATATCATATGCATTATGTTGGTATAATCGTTTTGTACAATTGTTGACTGACTGCGTACGGAGAATTGCTAATGCAGCTATCGACAATAGGTTCGACTGAAGCATGTTATCTTGTAGTTAATTGAAATATATTTGCTAATCTAGTTTTCACTTCGTTAAAATTTTTAGTCGTTATTTAAA
Source organism: Cercopithifilaria johnstoni (assembly GCA_916381525.1). Taxonomy (NCBI): domain Eukaryota; kingdom Metazoa; phylum Nematoda; class Chromadorea; order Rhabditida; family Onchocercidae; genus Cercopithifilaria; species Cercopithifilaria johnstoni. The sequence continues at coordinate 9,113 of CAKAEH010001433.1, forward strand.
GGTCTAATTCGTCAAGAGGTTCAACTCGCTCTAGACATGGGTGGAAGAAAACTATGTCTCGTACAATGAAGGCACCTATAAATCGATCACTTTTTCCAAATCTGTGAAATTACCTTTACTTCAGCTTATCATTCACTCAAATTGTATGATTATTCATTTATTGTATTTCGCGTATTTGTTGAATATATAGATTGTTGGTGCTTTTTTTGCTTTACTCGTTCTTCTGTGTCATTCTTTTCATGTTAATTCTTTTTACTTTCTCCTTATGCAAATAGGCTTATTCTTTCTTTACTTTTAGTCCGGTTTTTGTACTGGTGTTATTTTGGCAAGGCTCCTTACTGTAATAAAAAGTATCTCACCTACTTGCCAAAAAAGCAGTAAAAACCAAGGTTCTCTATTATAATAAAGAGCATCTCACCTACTTCTAAACAAGCAGTGGCTCCTTATTATAATAGTGTCTCATCTATCTTTAGAAGAAGCATTAAAGCACTGTTCTTTACCTTTTACATAATTTCACTTTTTGCTATTGTGATTGGTATTCAAAAACAGTTTTTAACTAAGCCGATCCACAAATAAGGTGACTGAGCTGAATTAAGCCGATCCACAAATAAGGTGATGAGCTGATGAGCTGAATCCTATCACGCACCGATTTTGGTTTAGTTGGTTTTTGGGGAAATTATGACCCCAGTGTCCATTTATTGGCTGAATATTGGGTTTCAGGTTCACTTCGTACGCTGCTCGTTGTCCTATTTTAAAATCCCGCTGTAAGTGGTAGCACATTTTGTTTGCAGCAGAATAGCGTTGGGACGTCATTGTTTGTTTCGCGGGTGATATTACATAGCGGTGGGAAATTAATGGCATGAAGAGATTTGTTGGGGGCGATGGACACAAACGGGCGACAAGGTTAGGCTTTGATATTCACTTATCATTCCAGTATATTCAATTTTGGTATGAAGGATTTATTGGAAGGAAACACTTCCAAACTTGATTTATGCGGCTTAAACATTTTCCACTCTTTCAACGCTTTTTTTTCCAGGAAGTACTGATCCAACATATGACATAAATTCTTTAGATATCATTGAGATTTTGGTAGCGAATTCACTCAATCTGAATTCAGGTACACCGAATGTGGAAAGATTAGAGGTTGGTGGAACAATGACAGGCAGTCGATCAAGGAATACTGCAACAGAATCATTGCGAATGCAAAGATTACACAAAATGTTAGATCTGACAAGATTTGTGCAACAGCTGGAGGAGCTATTAACTCAGCCGATAAAGTGAAAGTTACATTCGTTTAGAATTAGAATAATGATCTGATTTCGTATTTCTCTACAAATGTTGTTCAGCTACTTTCAAAGTGGTCAGTGTTTGAAATCTTCACTGTTTTCAGGGTTCCAGGCACGTCAATTTTACCTTACCCTGGTTCGCCTATCAAAGCGCGCCACAACATCGCCAGTATGTTCTCGGTGCGATCTCTGTGGGCAACAGACGAAGAGCGAAAAGCTGCTGTTAGTCAGCTGTACAATTTTAAAACTTTGAGGAAACGAAAATGGATTCAAAAAATTTTACTTGAGGAATCGGACTCGGATTCTGATGGCGAATTTCCATTTACTCTGAATGATCTGCATACTATTTTGAAGGTTTATTTTGTTTCTTTATAAAAAATTTGTAAAAATGATTATTTTATCAGGTCGTGTTGTATTTAGTTATTTTTAATTTGTCTTAACTCAAAAAGTGTTACAAGCTACTTGATTTTTGGTGTCTTAAATTTTCACTATTTTTAAAAAAGGCACACTTTAAACCACTTTTTTAATATCCTTGTAGTAGATAACTTCCGGTTTTATCAGATCTGTGAATTCCTCGAAAGCTTTAATTGCATTGAAGTAATAATTATTCGAAAGCCCCTATAAAGAAAAAGATGAATTTGTATCGCTGAGGAATAAGGAAGGTTAAAAGTTGATTCACATGAGATGCTGTTCTTATGTGGCAACTAGTACAGTTAAATGCAGGATTCAAAATGATTTTGTAAAATTATTGCCAGGACATGATTCCTTAAAAAGCTTTCCTTAAAACTTTACAGTTTGTAAAATTTTAAAGTCTTACATAATATAATATTATCCATTTATATCAATGTTCAAAATTTTTACAAGAATTTACATTGGCTGAGTCCTGAAAATTGAATTCTGAATTCTGATGTGTATCTAGGAGGAAAACAGCTTTGTTGGAGTTTTTTCGTTTTAAGCCGAGTCATTTCAATATGAGAGTCTTCAGATTTTTTTCAGTTGCATCGTCGAAGGAGAAAACTACAGAAAACGTATCACATCAATGTTCTCAATTCTCAATATACTTATTATGGTGCTGGTTTACTAAGCAATTACGATCCATTTCCAGAGCATCAAGATAGGATAAAAGAAAAGTATGGTCTTAAATCTAAACAGAGCTGATATATTCTTACAAGAATCTCATTTCATTCGCCTTTATAATGTTAATACTAAAATTTAAATGTTTGGAAAGAAAATTTTTTAATCAAAGAAAGTTGCGGATTAGGAGTTTTGAAAGACAAAATTCCTTAGAAATTTCACTTTTCTTATGTTTTTATTTGTTCCCTTGGCTCTTTGTCTCTTTTTGAAATTCTGTAAGTTTGCTAACTCACTTTCGGTTTTCCAGTAGGACCTGGAGATTATCTTATCTTTTATAGAATTGAATGGAATAAAAAAATTGAAAATCTAGGTTGTATATCTCTGTATCCTTGCTTTCAATCCGTGAATGATTTTCTGGATGTGTTTGCTTATCATTTTTATTATTTTAGATTGTTTTCAGTTGTTCTTTAAATTATTTTCATATGCTGTTTTAGTATTTCGACTTTTGATTTCATGCTGTGCTCTCTGAATTTCCTTTTTATCTGTTTTGATTGTGGAATAAATGTGATATTTCTATTCTTGTGAGATAATTCTTTTGCTATTGGCGGAAAAGATTTTAATTCAAACGTGAGTATATTTTCATTTAAAGTGATTACATTTGCATTCCATTTATATCCAAGAGGAGGAAATGGCAAGGAGAAACGTAACGTATGGAGAAACGATGTTCCCCTGCCAGTTTTTCGTCCTTCCCAAGCTTTCATGCATGATCTGCGTTTTATTTCATTTTTAAAAGGCTCGATTTTGGTTGGAGAACATAAATATGAAGCAACTGATACGGAATAAGTCGCTCAACCCTAACTTAAGTATATTTTACCGATATCAAAGTACCTAAAGAAGTCCTCGTAAGTATTTAAATCTGAATACTTTTCATCGTCGAGGAAAGGGATATTTCCTGATTATACTGAATATTTCTTGTTGCCGCATATTGTGCTTCCCGGAGTGGGTAAGGAGGGGGAGCGTGTATTTTATGCTTTTAAGCAAAATCTTCATGGCGTGCGAAAAGGATACAGGAACGTTGTTTCTTTGAGTTAAGTTTTCAAAATTTCAAAACCAACCAACGTTGCGGGACTGAACGCTAAAACTCATGTATAATTGCTATGCTAATAGCTCTCGCCATCGCAGGTTGGATTACCTTTAATAACTATTTAAAAATGGGTAATTAGGGTCTTTTTTTGAATACATTCAGAAATAGAATAAAAATGATTTTACAGAAGAAATGGGGGAAGCAGCTGAATTGGCCGAACAGCTTCTCAACCCCCGTTCCATGCTCAATGTTGATGGCTTACTGGCAAGTTTTTTTTTTAATTTCTTCCTTATTCATTAAAAAAATCACACAAAACGCAGAAATTGTGCATGAAGTCTTGTTACTTCATACATTTTTCATTTCACGCGTGATGGGTAGTATATATGTACTAAATGAGGGGAAGAACAGATATAAATCTACTTGGCTCAAACTAACATTATTTTGTATAGAGCTTTGTTTGCAGGATGCGCTAGCGGCCTTGGTAGAAGATTGCAATTATCCTTTATTAAGACGGACAAAAAATATCGACAATTTTGTTACTCGTTGTGAGTAACTTTTCTTTTCTAAATGGAAACATTGTTTAGAACAGTAAACTGTTCATTTTGGTGAAAAACAGTTTATAGATTTCATGATATGCGATTTCATAGAAATTTTCATCATTCTGAAATTATTTTCCAGTTCTCTATAATTTTAAGATTACTATCAAGTGATGGGGCTACTGGCAACAGGTTAACTATATGTACTTTATGTGAGCTGAATTTCCTGAATGTGACAATACTGATACTTTTATGTATTTCTTGCTTATTCTGGATTCCTACTTTAGATACTGAAGCAATACAGCATCTTACAGCGCTTCGTTTAAAAGGCTCTGACTTCCAGCTTATCAAGGTTATAGGACGTGGAGCTTATGGTGAAGTACAATTAGTACGGCATATTACATCACGAAACGTTTATGCTATGAAATTGCTCAACAAAAATGAAATGGTAAGCAGCGGGAAAGGAACTTTATTTCATGAACTTTATTTTACAGCTGTTTTAAATCTTAATCTTTATAGAAAATCAGAGGAATTGACAGTTGACAAGTATCTAACACTTTTGTTTTTTTTGAGGTGCGGCGAGCTGATTCAGCATTTTTTTGGGAGGAACGAGATATTATGGCGCATGCTCATTCTGAATGGATCGTGCGCTTGCATTATGCTTTTCAGGATACTCAGTTTTTATATATGGTGATGGAATACATGCCTGGAGGTTAATTCGATTTCGAAAAGATTAATGACGCTATTTTAATTTTTTGCCTTGAAGAAAATTCTGATTGGAAAATTACTTTAGATTTGAACGAAAATATGATACAAAGATATATATGTTTGATAAAATCTACAAAAATGGATGCATTTTTTTAGGCGATTTGGTCAACTTAATGACTTCATATGATGTGTCCGAGAAATGGGCTCGATTTTATGCAGCTGAGCTGGTAATGGCATTGGATACCTTGCATGGGATGGGCTACATTCATCGAGATGTCAAGCCAGACAATATGCTTATAAGTAAATCGGGCCACGTGAAATTAGCTGATTTTGGCACATGTCTGCGGATGGGTTCGGTAAGCGTTATGTGCAGGGATGTAAAACAGGACATAGATGTTTGTAGTTGTTCAAAATTGTTCCATTCCTGAAACTTTGTAGATAAGTTAACATTAAGGTTATATAGATAAATTAATTCTAAAGTTATATTTGTTGTAACTATTGCAGGATGGTTTAGTAAAATGTACGACTGCAGTTGGTACTCCTGATTATATTAGTCCAGAAGTGCTGGAACTTCAAGGTACTGAAGGAGTATATGGTCGGGAAGTTGATTGGTGGGCTGTGGGTATATTTGTATATGAAATGCTAGTGGGTGAAACACCGTTTTATGCCGATTCTTTGATGGGAACTTATACGAGAATTAGAAATCATGCAACAGAATTAAAGTTGGTTCTTTTCAGTGTAGAAAAAAACTCTCATAATATTCCTGGCTTCATTGCATAATAGTTTATAATTTCTAGTTTTCCGGAAGATGTTGAGATGTCCGAAAATGCCAAAAATTTAGTACGCGCTTTTCTGTCTAGCTCAGAGAAACGGCTCGGTAGGGATGGTGTCGGAAGTATAAAACAGCATCCGTTTTTCCAGAATGATGAGTGGAACTTCGAGACTATTCGGAAAGGTTAGTAAATTAATCATTAATTTTTGAAAATATCAGTTGTCTTTATTTGTTTTTTTATTGTTTCCGGTAATAAAAATCTTTTCAGCGGTGCCTCCGGTGATTCCGGAGCTGAAAAGTGATGATGATGCCTCTCATTTTGATGATATTGAGGCAAAAGAACCGGATCCCGCTGAGTTTTTTCAAATTCCAAAATCATTTGCCGGCAATCAATTACCCTTTGTTGGTTTCACTTATTCTAATGAAACTGGGTTAGTTTTAACTGCGCTTAAAATTAAGATTACGAAATTCATAGTAATTTTTATCCTCTGAATCTTGTTTTAGACCCATTTCTGTCATTCAAAAAAAGTTTGAAGCCACGTCAAGAAGTGATGCAGTACAGGTTCGAGCTGCTCTAAATCACCTGAATCAGATTTCCGAATCGCAACTAGAGGTATATTGATAAATTGCCATGATTAATATAACGCACTTGATGTTTTTATTTATTAATTTGCTACAGATTATGCGGTAAAATTTTAGAATGAAAAGCGAGAGCTTGAAAAGGAATTAGCAGCATATCAGGTACAAGTGAAAGATCTGGCTCGAAAACTTGATATGGAACGCGAAGAAATGAATATCAAAATTAAAATGATAACCTCTCTGGAAGAGCAGCTGGTTATTAAAGCAAAGGTGGAAGACCGTGTGAAAGAACTTGAACGACAGATCGGAGAGGTTTGTCGTCTTTGCCTTATTAAAACGATTTCAGTGTTGTTCGATCATTTGTTTAGTGCGTGTCTCCTGTATTGATGTTTGTGCTCTTGAAAACTGCTGACAATCCATCCACTGAACTTTTTAAAAGAAAAGCTGATATTGCTTTATATTGACAATATTTTCCTGCTTATTGCTTGTTTGCAGATTTTGCTAATTGTCGAATTTTGTTTAATTCAGCATTCCTGGAAGTGATTTTAGTCATCGATTTTTGAAAAATTTAATCAGTAGTTGTTTCAGCTAAGTGAGAAATGTCGCCATCATGCAGAAGCAGAAGAACGTGCCAGAAAGCAACAAAGTGAATTGAATACTAAATTAAATTCACAAAATGAAATTGTTCGTGAATTAAATGAACGACTTCAGAAAAGTAATGAAGAGGAGGCGCTGCTGCAGCAGCAAATTGATCAATTGCATGCTTTAAATTCACAAGAACGAGAAAATTTAAGACGAACGCAGCAGCGGTCCAATGTAGTGTTTTCTTTGTTTTGAAAACTCGATTACTTTATTAGTAATTATTTGTTTGAATATTCGTTCCTTTAAGATTTCGAATTTATAACATCAAATTATAGGAACAAAATGAAAAAGTAGAGGAGTTACGAACGGAATTAGCAGTAGCACGTGATCGGGAAATGGCATTGAAGTGTCAGGTGGGAAAACTGAGCGATTTAATGGCGCAGCAGGAAAATTTTTCTGATGAAAACAGAATTAACGATGAAACCAGGAAAAATAACGTGCGTCTCGTTGGCGATCTTCAAGCAGCTCACAAAAGGGTACTTTTAATTTCTATGCATTGCTTCAGCCACTGGTTTCGTGCCAAAAATGGCTCTATACGTGATATTATCCTCTCTTTGTATCAAACCTCTATATTTTGCATAATAGCATACTATCGAAACGTCAGCATTGGAATTCGTAAAATTCACAAAACTAAAAATATTCACTGCTGTTATTAATTCATTATTTAATTTTATTTTACAGATAGAGCAGTTAACATCCGACTTGGAACAAGAAACTAATCGTCGAATATCAACACAAAATGATGTACACTGCTTGAATGACCAGTTGTCTAATATGCAGAGTTCGTTACACTACCAGGAAAATGTAAGTCAACACTTTCTGAAATTATACTTTATGGTCGAACGATGGATAAAATTCATCATCTTGACCTATTCAAACTTTGTAATTAAGATTCACTTTTTATGAATAAATGGAATTGTCTTTCCCTTCGACGTAATTTTAGATCTTCAAAAGGAATTTAAGCATATTTTGCTGAAGTTCAATAGTTAATAGTTAGATATGCGGTACTACCTTGCTCTTTTTCAGGAGTTGAAGCGAGCTCGTGATGAAAAGCGTCGGGTGGAGGATCAACTGCAAAGCCTGTCATCATTAAGCCGCCTTTTACAAAGGCAGTTGGAAGATGTTCGAGAGCAATTTGACACTGAATCCTCATTTGTGGTACGTTATATATTTTAAAGTCAGCCATGCAACACATATTTGCATTCATCAATTTCAACTTCATTTATATTGTTTAAATTTATTGTATTCTGGAGACCTAAAGGGGATGAGTTCATGTTTTACTTAAAGCAAAATTTGTAATGAGTTGCGGAATGTCAGTACCTTTCTCAAGTAGATTTAAGGAATAACCTCGTTAATTAAGAGAAATAAATGTGGACATATGTTAGTGATAGTTTCTGAATTTGTGACTTTTGCAACGTCCTTTTTTTACTTTTTGTAATAAATATTAAAATCCTATGAAGTTAACCACTGTTTTTCTAATTTTTGGGATTCTTGAATTGCAATTTTTCAGAATATATACAAGACTGAAATGAATGCACTAAACGAAGAGTTGCTGGAGAAAACACGACGCTTGGAGCAACTCGAAGAACATCAGTATGAATTATTGTTTCATTGAGTCCTTGTTATATTGTTGTGGAACAATAAAATAGTTTATGCAGGAGGAAGAGAAGTTTTCTTGTTTTTTTGATGTAGGAGTTTTGCAGAAGACGAGAAGAAGAAAGAACTCGTGACATGCTTGCACACCTTGAAAGTGAGCGACTAGCACGACGTATCGCAGAAGAAAATTTGTCTACTACAGATAAAGGTGTTTTTTGAGTGTTGAATAAGATTTTTGGATTATGTATTACTTTCCTTTTAAATTGTCTTGTTTCAGAAAAAACCATGCTTGAAGTTGAAGTACGCCAACTTGTACAACGACATGAGAAGGAGTTAGCAGCCAAAGATGCAACCATGCAATTGATTTCGCAAAAAGTTTGTTCAGCATTCATTTTTCCTATTTTATGATAAACTGAATAATACACAAATTTTAGTGAAATTATTTGAAAACATTTAAGCGCGAAGTACATTTAAACAATTTGAAGTTTTTGCTGAACATATCCTTATTCTACTTGCTGCAGTCGCTTGTTTTTTAGGAAGAGGAGCTTCAGCAGTCATTGCAAGAAGCTCAAAATGAACTACGTTCAATTTCGGAGCGTGATTCGTCACGTGCATCACCAGAAGAGAGCATACGAGATTTGAAAAACCAATTGGAGCACGAAAAGGTGATGAAAACTACTGTAAGTTTTAAAAGTTTAATCAATTCGTGGCTAAATCCACAACATTAATTTTTTAAGCATTATTTAGTTTAAAAGCAGTAGATGAAGAAGAAGCAAAAGTTTTACTGTATAACTTGCCAAATTTGTGCAATTCTTTTTAGGCTATTAATAAGTTGGAAGAAGTGATGGCTCAACGTCAAGCAAATGAGGCTCTCAAAAAAGGTAAGATGAGTCGTAGTGATGCAAGAAGGCGAGAAAAGAAGATAGTTGAGCTGGAGAAGGACTTAAGAATGGAGCGGCAAAAGTACGAAGAACGCGTTATGCAGATAGTGAAGGAAAATGAACAGTTGAAAGTAAGTTAGGATCTCTCATGTGGAGAGATAAGATTTAATTGTAGAACGTTAATTCCCAGAAATTCATTATAATATTGAATTTTTTTAGCTTGCACTGGCTGAGGAAGAGAAAGCAAACGAGAAGCTGCGAATGGATCTTGAAACATTCCGGCATTTGGAAACCGCCATGAATGAGCAGAAAAAGCGAGAGAGGCAAGAAATTCATTCAGATCAACCTCGAATCTCTGCTGCCATCCTCATGCAAGAAATTAATGAAGTGAGCTCTACTTTATGAATATTCTTCGCTTTAATCATTTAATCATTTGTTAATTTATTATTGTTTATTGGTTCATTAAGGTTGCAAAGCCTTTTAAGTGAATGATTCAATCTTAAATTGCCGTGAAAATTTTATATTTTTTCTTACTTTTACTTATTTATTGGAAAGGAAAGCTATCCTTCAATAATTAAATGAAATGAAAAAATAGAGCAAAAAATGTTCATTCAGAATGAGTTACGTTATGATGGCGCAGTTTCAATTCGTTTAACAGTAAAGAGACGACAGCAGTGGCAAGAGTGTTTTGCAGTTTTTAGTCCTGCTGGTCTTTTCTTCTATTTGACGCAAAATGATCGGCAACCTTTTCAAACTATCCAGGCCGAGTATAATTTTATTTTAAGCTAATTTTTTGTCCAAGATTGTTTCTGTTAAGTAACTTTCTTCAGTTCAAGCAATCTACTCCGTTGTTGCAAATATGATTTATATTATGCTGTAGTCCTTATGCTTCTTTGTGACATTTTTTTACCCGTAAAATTCATTTTTATTCAGTAAATTGTGTCATGCTCGCCATGTGAGCGCTGCAGATGTCAGGTGCGCTGGAGAAAATCAATTACCGCGTATTTTTCAGGCACGTACGAAGCTTTTGCGATGTTTGCTATTTTTTATATTTTTTATAACTTTATAAGTACAATTTTCTATATTTATGGAGTTATTACAATTCAAATGATTTAGAAGTGTGGATGTTTGTGTTTTTTTTCAAGAATCATTTTTTTTTCAAAATTTTTTAGCTAGATTTTCGAAATGTAATCCAACGATTTTTTCAAGAACTGTTAGAGATAAGCGCAGAGTTCAGTGTAGTGATTTTTCTATACAGTGGTATAGATTTCTTAAGTAGATTTTCAAAATTTAATTTGCATTTGCTTTGAACATTTGAATTGAATCCAACCTTATTACATCCTTTTTTAGAGTCATATGTTGAATATAACTCTTGATTTTTTACATTAAATCTCAATTTCTCTAGAAAGTTTCTAAAAAATTGTGATTATGTCATATCTGATTGTGTAATCAGACATTCTCTTGATCTTGATAAATCTCCATTACTTTTATTCGAACTTTTTTAGATTTTATATGGTACTGAGGAGAATTCATCATCACGGCGCTCCTCCGTGGCTGACTTATCATCACTATCAGGTTCGCGCGAGGTTGGTATTTCGCATAATTTTTGTATTTTTGCAAATTACAAAGCATTTCTCTGTCTTGCTCCTTTTAAAGGAATTTTATTCTTGGAAAGAAATACCTTAGTGAATCTTAAAGCAGAAAGTAGATTTTTTTTGGAAAAATTACCGCATCTCATAACGATTATTAATGAATGTGATGCAAATGGAAAAAAACATGTTGAGCCCACTCGAAAAAAAGACTAATATCACGAGAAGTAAATAGCAACTTCAATATTTGATGCAGACTTGCGTCTGCATATTGCATTAAAATTTCGCAAAAATAGTTTGTCTCATATGACTAGCAGTTTCTTGATTGATCAAGTTTTATCACTCTTTTTATGATTGATAGGAGCTTATATAAGTAAGAGCTTGATATAACGAATGATGATTGTTGAACAGGACGAGGGAGGAAGAATAGAGAGCAATGTTTTTGCCTAACATGAAATTTTATTTTATATATTAGTAATTATAATTGAATGATTTAAAGAGTTCATTCAGGAGAAACTGGATAAAGCACTGTGGAATCGGCATGATCTAGTCGAACTGACTTTCCACATGCCAACGAATTGTGATCTTTGTGTTAAGCCATTGTCTAATTTGCTCCGACCTCCACCAGCTTTCGAATGCAGGCGTATGTTTTTTCGAATTATTTTTTTTTTTAAAGTTGACTCTTTATTTTACTCATTGATTTTTTTATCCTATTACTAACTTGTATTTAGGTTGTCGGATGCGTTTTCACAGAGATCATCTTGGAGTGGAAACAATACCACAATGCAGACGTATGTTTTGGTTTGTAAAATAATTCGCAATCTTACTGCATACTTTAGATTCTCACCTCATAGTGTTGTAACAAAATACATGAACTTATTTTTTTTAGAAACAGTAGATGCTCGAGAGATGTTAATAATGGCTCCATCAGCAGAAACATGTGAAGCATGGGTTCAACATTTAAAGCGTTTCCTTGATTATAAACATTCCCAAAAAACGGTATGTAATACTCATTTGTTAGGATAAGCTTTGAGAATCCAATACTTATGTTCTATTGGAATATTGGTTCTGGGAAATTGATTTGTTTTCATCCATATGCTATCAGAAAACATGTCATTCAAATTTTGTTAGAAGTCAGCTTTGAAGAATTTTAAAAGAAATTGTTTCGAGTTGAATGAGAGGAATTAGTTTATTATGTGTTTGAAGGGGACGCCACTTCCGCGTTCTGGTAGCTCGATGAAGGTGCCTACAAAATCTGCAAATGTGCCTCGTTCCGCTACTCTGCCAAACAATTCACTTATTTCTCCGGTAGCTCTGTGATAAAGTTACCCATTTTTGATATTGTTTAAGTGCAAATTGTCCAATTTATTGTCAATATGGATCGAAACTTTTTTATCTCCGTCTTTTGCAGGATTTCATGTAAATTCTTGATCTATTTTCATTCATTTTGGTTTCATGCAGTTGAATTTAATGAAAATTCAGATCATATCTCTTTGTTGGGTAATTTTTTCTGTAAATTTGCCTTCATAATTCATATCATTTCAGCGTTTCTTCGTTTTTGTTTTTACCCTGCCTTTTATCTTGTTTTACATTTTTATGATTACTTGGAAGTATTGCGAAACCTGTTTTCTCTCATTTTCAGTGATTTGTCTTACTATTTACATAGTGATAACATCATAAAATTTCAGCTCTTGAGTTCTTGTCTATGTTTGCTCAGTTAAGTTCATCTTTAAATTTAAAATGAAGAATTTACACTTTTGTGACAAGAACAAGAAACTTTTTTTGTGTCTAAAAAATTTTTAATCCGAAATTTAACCGGTTTTTATGAAATTAGAAATCTTTCAGTTATCATAGCTTTTATTTAATTCTTTCTTTCATTTCACATATTTTACTAATTTCCTATTCCATATCTTTCATTGTCGTACTTAAACCATTTATTTTTTGAGCTTTCTCTCTTCATCTACTGTAAAATACTGCAGAGATCAGCCTTTCAGTATATTCAAGAGCATCAAACCAAACTCAAGGATCACTGTATTTTTTTCACTTTATATCATTTTGGCTCCATTTGTCATGTTGTTGGTGTCACTGGCATGCAAAATTTTCAAATTTCTAGTTTTGATTAATAAACATCATTTTACCACAATTTCAATAATTGAGAAATTTCAATAATATGAGGCAATCTCTGTAAGAACAAAAAACATTTGGTGTTTTAACTTCTAACGGAGTCAGCTGCAACGCTACTGTTCAACATTAGTGTTATTTTTGCATCTTATTGTATTACATTGTAATTTCTTATCATAGTCGAATGTTAATAAACATTTTTGATATCGTTTCTTTTTCTTTTAGAATCATTTTAGTAGGAAACCCATATTCATTATCGTTTAGAACATACTGTTAAATTTAATTCTTGAAAATAAACATTTGGTAGGAATAAAAGCTTTTGCTTTTTATTCTTATCGAATTTATTTTATTTATTTGCCAAATTTTTTTTTAGGGTTAGAATTTTGATTGGCCGTTTTTAAGACATGTTTATTTGGCAAAGTGTACAATAAAGAGAAATTGTATATTTATAATTTATTTGGATATGGACGCTAGCAATGTAGTTGCGGGATCGCATTATTTAGGTAATGTTCTATGCTTGAATTAAATGAGTTGTTTTCTATTTTCAACCTCTTTTTTTCTTAGAGTAGCTGGTAATAATTTGAGTTGAATGATTCGGAGTTCAGTGCTTGATTCCGATTTAAATACTTTATTAAGGCATGATAGCTTTATGTCATAGAAATTCCGAATATTGCAGCATTGTGACATTTCTAATGCTGAATATTCTAAGTTATTCTGATTGACGGTTAAATACTTGGTCATGCATAGACAGGAGAATTATTGATAGGTAAGACGCAGAAGTATTTTCTTAGTACTTAAGTTGTTTGACAAAACATTATAATCTTGTTGACGAGAATTTAATGCTTATCGTTATTGGAGTTTAAAAATTTTTTCGAAAATGAATTTTCAAGACCGTGAGGTATTACGTCCAATGGATAAAATGGATCTAGTTATAATTTTTGAAAATGTTTTCCTGAAGGAGCCAGAAAATTCAAAAATTTCTAGAAGATCTGGAAGGACCGCCTGTAAGTCAACCACTACTGATTTCGGCTGGTTATGATCAGTGTGTTAAATTTTGGGATATTGCAAGAGGTGAGGCACGAGAAAATTTCATGCAGAAAGACTCGCAAATTAATGCGATGAATATTTCTCCAAATGGCTTGTATCTGGCGATTGCTGGATGGCAACACGTCCGTATCTATCATTTGGGGGTGAGTCAGTTTTAATATTTATTTTGCATGAAGAATGGTTGAAATTGTGGGAGAAAAAGCAAAAACATAAAGGAAAAGGAAAAAGAGATTTAGAAGGAGGATAAAAATAGGAAAAAGTGTATTTTGCTTTCCTTCTGTATAAGTCCTAAGTTTTAGAACTCTGTTTAGGTATCTCCCCCTACAATGGCAGCTTCATGTGATTCAGGAAACAAAAATGTGACAGTGGTTGGCTCCGATGACCGTTGCAAATTTTTTTACACTGCTGGTGAAGATGGTCTTGTAAAAACCTGGGATTTCCGTACTTCTTTACACTGCCAAAGTAGTTTTCAAGTGAGTAATGTTTTATTTATCGCTTTAAAAGTAAAGTTTTTCTGACTGTTTTGATAACTGCAACTCAGATATTAAAAGAACTTAAATTAATAAACTGATTTGTGTGGTTTTTAATCATAATTCACTGTTTTAAACCATTCTTCAGTTAGTGGCAATGCAAGAGATATAAGTAACGTTTTCTAGTTCTAAAAGTTAGAGAATAAATCCAAAAAGAAAGTAACTGAGGAGACTTATTAAGGAAAAATATCGTGGCATTATCAAAACTTCACTTGTATGATAATTTGAATTCTGATTTGTGGTCCAAGAGTTAATAGTACAATACGTCCGTTTATATCTTTCTTTCTTTTCTCTCTTTTTCCGTTCTCCTCTCGATGAAATATACCTCATGAACTCCGCGCCTCTTCATACCATGCAGATGAAACAGATCACATGTGAAGTGCGATAAGTTGATAATTTGAAATTGTGCAAATCAGTAGTAACTCAAGTGGTATGATGGTACTATGCAGTATTGAGAATATTATTTGTAAAAACCGAAGAAAACGTTATCTGCAGAACTTTTTTATTTCTCTTTCTGTAATATTTTCAGGTCAACGCTGCAGTGAATTGTGTTGTTACTCACCCATATCAATCGATTTTAATTATATCAGACGTTTCGGGAGCATTGTATTTTTGGGATGTGGGAAATGAAGTTAGCGATATTTTTTCGAACTTAAATCTCGACGTATTTGAACATATCACTTGTGTTGATATCAATAGAGCTGCTGACACACTTATCGGAGTAACAAATAGAGGAAAAGTCATAGTATGGTCTGTATCAACATTATCTGAACTCGGTATTATATCCACCACTGGCTTAACACTGTACGTTTTTTGAAGTATAGGTAGCATTTTCTCAGAAAAAAGTTTATGATTAGGTGATTTTAATTAATTGTCGATAACAGAATATTACTTGTGAAGAAGTGATTTGCTTAATTAGTTACTTATAAAGAACTAACGAAAAGTGCCGAGTCACTGTTATAATCTGCAGAACAATCCTTTTATCCAATTCAGTTAACTTCAGGTCTCCACACTATTTTTGCTTTGATGAGCTGAAAAATTTTTGAAGCTTTTTTAATGGGATTTACTTGGATTGATTTTACTCGGATTTCATATTTCAGGCAGCAAAAATCAAAAATTGCTGCTCATTCAAAATATGCTTTGAAATGTCGCTTTTCGCCTGATTATAAGTATTTTGCGACGACGGGTGCTGATGGTTATGTACATCTATGGGATGTTACAAATGTCACAAAACCCGCAAAGTCCCTTTTTGTTGCACTTGATTTAACAAAGACAGTTCATCTAGAGAAGGTACATCAAAATTTTTTTTTTCACTCTTGAGCCCCTGAATACTATCAATTAAGGAGATTCGCTGATCAATTATGCGGATATAAGGGGAGAATAAGCTGGTTAAAATTTAAATGTAAAGCATGGTTGAAATTGTGAAGACATGGACTTCTCCTGTATGCAAGATTATTTACAATTAAATTAAAAGCCAATATTGCGACTTCTGTAAACTGAAAGGAAATGAATTATAAATAATATTGTAAAGATGGTTCATATTCAAGTTCAAATTTTGATGGATTCGTATTAAAAAGATCAATTCATTCGCTGATTGTTCAGTTAATTTGTTTTAGCTGGAATCACGATGGGTTTGGGATTGTGCATTTACATCCGACTCTAAATATCTTTTCACTTCATCTGGTTGTCAGTTACGATTATGGAATCTTGAGACTGAAGAAGTATGTAATTTCTGCTTCTGCTCCTGTTTTCTTTGGTTCAAACTTGAAAAATTGCACATGAGTTCATTATGTTTCAGATGGTACGGCAATATCAGGGTCACAGCAAAATGATTTCTTGTTTTTCATTCCGCGAAGGTCGATGTGTTTTTTAAAAAGAAAAGCGATAGTCATAGCCCACTTTACTAAATTAATTATGTTTATTGGTGCTGCTTTTTAGTTGATGTACTGGCCGAAATACAGTCAAATCATTATCCATTTATGTTTAGTTGATTTCAAGTTCAATTCCTGCACGAGACAAGAATTTGTTATTAGTAATGATTTTGCATCTAAAATTTCGAGTAATTTATAGCTAAAAGCCATGTGACATTATTCGATTTGAATATGTTACTTCAACGCATGAAATTCAAAACTTTAAGCTCATTTTTTGTTTTAGTATTAAATAATATTAGAGTTTGGGAAGATTTTGTACACAGGGTCATATTCACCCGCATTGGAACATGTAAATTACCATCGTACTTTTCACTTTGAGGGTCTCTTTGGCCTGTTTTTTTGTACCATAATCACCAATCACTGTAAATTCTAAGAAAAACTTGTTCTAGTTTTTATGTCTTTTGAGTACTCAATTGTGAGGTATTTTTAGACATTATTGATGCCGAGAAAAGTTTTGTTGCACTTGACTTCTTACATTTATTGCATTGCACATAATTAATTAGGTTTTGCGTCATTTTCAATCTTTCTTTGCATATTAAAATAGTTTTTGTTCATTCACTGATCTCAAATCAGATGTTTATCGCTTTCTTCATGGTTAAACAAAAGTCGCATATTTTATAGCAAATAATCATTGCTTGGAAATATACGCTTTTAAGTAATATTTTAAAATCTACACTTGCAAACAATTATATATATACCTTAACTAATATTTTATGTTGTAATAGCAATTGCTGATAATTTTATTTGAATCAGTCATTTAAAAGTCAGATGTATGCAGAATGTGCCATAGTCAATTATTACTAGCAATTTATTATGAGATGTAACAGTGTATTTTATGTTCTTCTTAATGCATGCTGATGAAATGTTTTGAATTTGTATCTTTGAATGGGAAATAGTGAGTTCCGCTTTTCCATTCTCATTACATTAAGAAGTATTGAAGTTTGTTGGCATGGTTGCATACATTTCATTGCTTTAGCATATAAAATTTAGTTAAATTCAGTTAAATATTTAGAATCTAAAAATTGAACAGCACACTGTCATCAAGTCATATAATTATTTGTACTTATATTGCTTTGCTCACTTATCGATGAGATACTTGAGGCTAAAAATGATTCGTCCTTAAAAATGGAATGTAGCCATTTGCTACTTTGTTTGCTGGATTGTGATACTTTGAGTAATAACGGTTAGTTAAGGTGGAAAATTCACCGGGTAAATAATTTCTCTTTTCGGCATACTGTGTCCACTGGTGATTGTTCAGGATAGAGGTGGTCGAGTATTGCTCTTCCAAAAAAGCCAGCGTGCTAACCATATTGTAAGAATTTACTAGCATTTTAGGCGTTTCCATGGAGGTGGTTCTATGAATATGTTGGAAAATGGAAGACTTCAATAGTCCCAATGAAAAGGAAGCGGAAGCGAAAAAACGTTGGCAAAAGACAGATGCTGTATGTTTTGATGTCGATTCCACTTTATATGCTAATGAAATGATCGATGAATTTGCAAAATATCTCCACTGCTATGAAGTCGCCAAATTCACTGAGGAAGCAATGAATGGTGAGATTCCATTTCGTGAATCTTTAAAGATTCGTTTAAGCATTCTTAAACCGACGCGGAAACAATTGGATGATTTTATTCAAGAAAGAGAATTAAGATTGACACCCGGCAGTGAAGCTTTAGTTGCTGAATTGCATCGTCGTCTTATTCCAGTTTATTTGATCAGTGGTGGCTTTTTTTCTATGATTCTTCCGGTAGCAAAGATTCTTAAAATTCCTGCGACAAATATTTATGCAAATGAGATGTTCTTCGATGAAAATGGATTTTTCATTGGTTTCGATGAAACAAGAGTAACCAGTGACTCAGATTCTAAAAACTTCGGTAAAGCAGCAGTCTGTAAAAACTTAAAAGATGAGAAGGGGTACCAAAATTTAATAATGATTGGTGATGGTGTGACCGATCTGGAGACGTCTGCACAAGCTGATCTGTTCATTGGTTTTGGTGGGAATCGATGTCGTGAAGTGGTAAAAAGAAAAGCGTCATGGTTTGTATATGATTTCGATACTCTCAGGACAAGTCTAGTGAATAAGTGATCGTTTTATGACAGAAGTTTCAAAGCTTCACATTTTGTTCCTTCGGAATAAATCGTTACCACCGTTCAAATATTTCAGTGTAAGAGTTTTGTTAACTTGTATTTTTATAGATAGTTTTAAAAGATGAATGATATTATCTATCTATAAAAATGAGATTGAAAATCAATCGTGTTTGTTGTAGTTTCAAAAAGCCAGAGAACTGGCATTTAATTTAAATTTATTGGATTCTGAAGATTTTTGTCCAATATTAATTTTTATAGTGATAAAGGATCAATTTCCTATTCATATTAAGGCTACTGTTGTTAACAATTATTTGTTAAACATAACATAATCCCTTCTATTGTGCTTAATCAATAAAATATCATAGAAATACCTTTGATCAGTCTCGAACGATTAAAAGCTCAAGTGATACCAGTTTGAACCAGAAATGGATAATAAGTTGTCCATTGTGTGGACAGAAACATGAAAAAGACAACCATATCATTAATTATGACAACTTCAGATTTGAATAGTTCGTGTAAGTGTTACATAGGGGAATTCGAAAACGAAGGGAAACAACTATTTCTGACAATATGTATGTTTTATGTATCCATATCTGAATAGAAAGGGAGGAAAGTGTCGAGAATTATCGAGTTTATTCATAAAGAATGAGTCACTTCATTGCTCGAAAGTGACGATGATTATCTAAAGGAAAGCAGTCGCTTGCATATAGGTAATATTTCACCTCTTCCACAAATTAAGCTGCATTCTAAAACGCAAATGTCTACCTCTGTTAATAAGTATCACTCGCATAAGAGGAAGAACGCGACAGACGACAGGCACCCACCTCCAGCGAAATCACGGGGAAAGGTGAAACAGAACGGCGATCTGGTGGGTTATTATGAAATACTCGGGTCTCAACGAATTTTGTCCTTTGACATGTTTGAATATTGAAGGACTAGCTAAATTTAAAAGGCAGCGGGAATAGATGGTGCTGGAATCGGGTAGAAACGAGGTCAAACAAGTTTTGGAAGGAAGTAGAATGAATAATTAGATTAGGGATGATCTAGAAGCTATAACGACTTGGAACAGGTATCGATGTTAATGTATGTCATATGCCTCTTCAGTTATCTATGTCACTTTTCTACCCTTCGCCCTCCTTCATTTTTTTATCCAGTCATTATTGCACGTTATTCTTACTTCTTATCATACTTTACGTTCAACATATTCTCATGCAACCTCTGATGATAACTGTGTCACCCGATATAGTTATCATCAAAGATTAATTAGGAATCAATTGGATGCAGCTTATTTATAGCACTGATCGTTACCACACAGTAAAAATAACACGTCAAGTGTCAGTAGCATAAGAAGATAGAATGAGCACTTTCTAATGTCACTAAATAACTATTTTAGAGTATCAAATCTCCATGATCGTCATATCGTTACATTTACTTAGATGTCTTTTTTTCAATTCTTTTTTCCACTTATATGGAATACTTTTGAAATTACATTCCTATTGGTAAATAATTGATGTTTTTTAAGCAGTTATAGTGGTATATCAGGTAGGGTTGTTTGATTCAAACGTTTAGCTTTCTTGTGCATTTCAGTTACTAAAATTGAACAAGTTTGCTGCATTATAGAACTAGAAATGTTCGCTCGTAAAGTGAAGTCGGCAGATTTTACAGCGTCGCTGCAGCGCTTTGCCGATCTTCACCGTGATTGTGCATCACGAGCCAAACATCTCAAACTTGCTCTTGATGCCCTTTGCATCCAGGTTAAATTTTGAAACATATGATAGGAACTATTAAAATTCGGTATTTGTTTCTACAGATTGTATTTTGTTGTGACATTAATGTACCTCCTATGTATATGGAATGGGGTGTTACATATACTAATCGATTGAAGATCAAATTATTAATTATTGAAAGATTTGAAAATGTGATTCGTTGATGAATATGGCTTTGTTCAAATTTATCTCTTTTCCCATCCTTATTATGAGATAAAACTTTCTAAAAAATTATAGAAAAGTCTGGCAATAATTGCTGATGTTAAGGATTTGAAATGACAACTCCGCCTCAGGTTGCATCTTCTTTTCCAGGACAAGAGGCAGTTTATGGAAGATTATAGTTTTGAAACGTTTCATCTGGTTGATGAATTATTACTACAAGCTGATCTTACGCAAACGACTCAGTCAGTTCTTGAAGCAGAATCAGCTTTATGGACGCTCGAACAATTGCTGTGCCTTGCACCAGGATTAGTTGGCAGTGGTATATATGAAATTCTGTTTCTTAGATCTGAAAATTTATGCAATACCTAAATCCCAGATTTTATTTTTCTCAGGCTGGCAAAAGCATGCCATCGAATACATCCTGAAAAAAGCGCTGTTTCCGCATAATTTGCTAGCCGTAAGAAAAATTGCTCTACGTCTTTTCATTATTTGGTATCAGAGTTTGGCCATGTACAGCAATAATACTTCGCAGTTAGATATTGTTTTTCAATGTCTTCTTCCGCATTTCCCATTAAGGTTCGTAAATCTCTGTTCATAAGGTCGTAATTATGTATTCGTAAGGTTCATTTTAACTTTTGTTCATTTTTTTCATTTTTTCGTAAATCTTTTAATAATTTTCTTATATGATGGAAATTAGGTAGTTTGATTTGCCTTTATTAAATAATTCTAATTCGTTCATTTTCAGAAATAATTTACCTACTGAAGACATTTTACATAATTATTGTCAATCGATCTCTAATATCGTAGGGCCGGGACCTATACGCAACTCACCACTTGTATGTAATCCAAACAACACTGCACCGAGCGCGAAGGAAAGAGCGCAGCTACTTCAGGTAATTTAATAATTGTGATAAAAACATAAAGTTATAGTGAATATGTATTATCGTTATTATTAAAAAGTGATTCTGAAAATAGTAGATTCAGAAACCTTGAGGAGCTCCTTTTAAGGTGTATTTGGTAATTTCACGGTATTGGTTAATTTTAGGTGTATTTGGATAAGTTTCTCGAATATTGTACTCGAGAAACGATTCGAATAGAATGGAATGACGAAAATATTCGTCTGGAGTGTGCAAAATTTATTCTGGATCGCGTAATTGTTCTCTACATTTATGAAATATTTCCTGATATAGAAACTAATGGTGTAGATATTTATGGTGGATGGGAGGGTAGCGAAGGACAAATAGATATTCGCGATACTGCTGATCCTGTAGTAATTTCACGGTATTGGCTAATCAGGTTTGTGAAATATTTTGCTGTGAATATCTTATTAATTCAGTTATTTTTCAAACTTCATTTCTTCCAAGTTTCCTCCCTATTCCTTCTTTTTCTCTTACTGAACACATTGACTAATACTACTTAACATTGAAGTCTTTTCACGTTATTCTTTTGTTTAGGGCTATAAAACCTTACCTATTTACAGATGGATGGCGACGGTTGCGCTTACAACTAGTAATGAT
Source organism: Cercopithifilaria johnstoni (assembly GCA_916381525.1). Taxonomy (NCBI): domain Eukaryota; kingdom Metazoa; phylum Nematoda; class Chromadorea; order Rhabditida; family Onchocercidae; genus Cercopithifilaria; species Cercopithifilaria johnstoni. Next base: position 31,020 of record CAKAEH010001433.1, read on the forward strand.
TTAGCTGTAACGGGTCAGCTGCTATATCGGAAAGCTTTGTTTTCCAGTCGTAAAGCAACGAATACGCTTTTAACACTTTTAAAAGAAGCTGTAATGCTACCATTACCATGTTCGAATGTTATTCATAAAGTAAGTATTGCATCTTTCCTTCATAAATTTTGTCAACATTATATATATATAGCGCTGACAAAATTTATCTTCCTTTTTTATCGAAAATACTCTTATATAAATATTTGGACACTTTGTATACATTTTTAGTAATGGAATTTAGCTATATGCTTCTTTCTTCGGTATGATTGCACGGTATTTTTGACTTAAGAATGAGGAGGTAACAGTATACTTCACTGATGGTTTGGGTCTCAGTAGTAGCAATCTGATATGTCTCATAAATGTGGAGGTGGAAATTTTTTCATTTTTCTTCGTTTTTCTGCCTGCAATAAATTTGATATTTTGTACAAAATATCAAATTGTGTCAGTTGTTTTCAGTTAAAAAACATGAATTGGTTGTAGTAGATGGATGAATGCTCAGAAGATTCAATGGATTTCTGTTTTTAGGTCTTTTCTTTGATCAATACATGGTTGTTGCAACGGAATTTACCTCCCTTTATTGACCAAGGAGGAATTGCGATTGAATCATTATCACTTTTACTCATTCATTTCCTTACTTCATTTTTTCACAGTCCATACTTACCGGTAGCTGGTGAACGCTTGTCATCTGCCATTTCTTTGACGCAGAGCTTACTGCAAACGACTCGTGATCTCTCCAATCCTTCAACACCCCTACCAAATTCACTCTCAACTAGAGTGTGGTGCGAACTAATCAGAAGTCTTTCAGACGGCATACGCACTGTTACTTCCAGGTTTTGGATCGTTTTTCATTCATGTCTTTTCAATCATTAATACATCAAATTGTATTGTACTTGGAAAAAATTATTTTTGTTTGATTATTTGTAATGTTGATCGACTCTTATTTCAGATCTGACGCTTATGGACGTGCAACTTCTGGTGCTTTGGCACAAAATCTCCTTGGTGTTATTGTTTTCGTTCGAGCCATAAGTGGTTAGCCTGTTATTCATCTGAAATATTGTTAATTTATGGAAAATGAATTATGCGAATCTTTTAATTATGTTTAGCTGTTATGTCTTATATCTGTTATAGAGATGAGTTCACGGATTCGCTATTCAGAATTTGCTTTAGGTATTGAAATCGAAGAGAGAGTATGGGATGATGTACTATCTGTGTTCCAGTCTGGTTGTTGGATGCAAATGATTGAACAGTGGAGCCGAGTGGTTGATAGTGTTACACGTGCGCTTGTCCTGAATCTTTTTGAGGTTGACGTGGCTCCACCTCCTCAATCGGTATATTTTTTATTAATCTAGTCTTTCAATTTATTCATTTTTGCTTCGGTGCATTCACTGAATCTTTTTTTGAGGGTTTTAAGCAAATTATTATTAAAAGATAACAAAAGCAACTAATTATCATATGATACTTTTTTAGGCTTCGCATGAAATAGTCAAAAGAGTAAAAAGTAATGAAACGACAACCACTCAGGAAGGTGGAAATGCAGAATTCTCAGAAGAAACTCGATCCGAAAACGACAGTTCTGTCGAGGATGAAAATACTCAATTCTCTTCAGTAGTAGTACAAGTAAATTTTTTGTTTTTTAACTTCGAATTTTTGATTGGCAAAATAGTGCTGTTTTATTTACATTGCTTCTTTTTTTTGTGTATTGACGGGTTTCTGCTATGTTGTAATACATGGGAAAGCAATAAGTAAAACAGATGAATTAAGTTAAAGTATAATTTATTCATATTTTCTTGACTTGTTGTGAATCAAATCAAGAAATCATTTTCGTTAAAAGTGAGATAACGCTTTTTTCATCAATGAATTTCAACATTCATTGCAACACTTATTTGTGTTGATCTCTTGCAATTTACCAGGATTTCAGATTACTTTTGCTGAAAAGTGGTAGAACTATTATAGTAGTAGAACTTGAATTAAATTTATCAAAATATTAAATTAATAAAGCAAAGTGAATATAGGTCAAAATATCTAAAGAAAACGTTGCTGCTGTGCTTTACAATTTTCCATAAACTCTTTGAATTCCAGGGATTTCCTCTAGCTAATGTTTTTTTAGTAAAAATCGTTTTCATGATTTATCGTACTGTTTACTATTTAAGGTATTCATAGTTTTGCTTATTCTTGATTAGGTCTTCATTGCTATAATATTTTTGTAAATTTTTGAGAATTTTAAAGATTTGAAGAGAAATAATTTTCGATGATTTCATTTTTTCACTTGGGAAAGGGTAAAGCTTTCAAAGTTACCTAGGATTAAATCAGAAAACTGATGATTTTTTTTTAAATTTCTCATTTTGCTGATATAAAAGTAAATTATACCAGTAAAATGAGAAATTTTGATCAGCCTACTTATCTAGTTCACATTGTATTCGGTTTTTTTGTATTTTTCTTTACATATAATAACTGGAGATGATCTTTTTTCTTTCAAGATATCTCTTCAGAGTTATATATGGGCACTTCAATGGGTTGATTATTTATTAATTTTAATAACTTCATGAAATTCCCTTTCGATTTTTCAAAGTCCGTAAATAGAATGGATAAAGCTTTGTAGCTCTATATAAATAGCTTTGTAACTCTATATTGTATTTGTTTAGCTGATTGACAGTAGATATCATTGCATCACCCAACTGTTTTGTTTACATAGTGATGTATCAAATTTATTGTATGATATCATACCCAGCTTGAAATGGGACATGAAGATATCCAGATCGACAGATACACTGCCAGCATTTCCTGCCTGAACCTTATATTGTCAAAAAACTAAAGTTACTTTCAGAGCATAATATTCTTAAATATGTGATAAAATTCCTTTTTTAAATTGTTTTTTTTTTTAATGAAAGGAAAAATAGGTATATAAATTTTAGATATATAAGCTTTACAGACAGTAAATAAGTTCTACTGACCTGTTCGTTTTCTGGGTCATAGTCTGCTGCATCTTATTCTTTATCGCAGTTTATATATACCGGCCATATGCAGGTGCATGCATCGTCTTATCTATTTTTCAACTGCTTTACTGATGCAGTTCATTGTTCCCCATACAGTATTCTTGATTTGCTGATTGCTTTTTTCGAAAACCGTGAAAAGAGTTTTTCTCATTCCGTTGTATTCAAGAATTTTGTTAATGCACTTGCAGGTGTGATCAGATAATTTATCACGGACTTGTTATACCTAGATCACACATCTTTCGGAGTGAATTTGAGGGAAATAGATCAAAAATATTTAATTTATCTTCACATCTATTTCTTATTTAAATTTTTATTAGTTCGTTATTTTAATTTTCAGAATGTTTGAATATATTCAACTCTCCAATTGACTTTTTGATAATAGAATTATATTGCCGGATAATACTATTTTCCAAAGGCTTTATTTTCAGTATTTAATACTGTACCTAACATTCTAACAAAATATTTAAAGTTTGGACCCATTTAAATATAGCTGTTTTTCTAACGTTTATTTCTAAAAGGCATCATAATAAAAATTTGATGTGAATTGTCACTAGCAAAATATCATAATGCTAATGGCAAGTTTTGAAAGCCATTTATATGAACAGTTTTCTTTTAGTTGCATTTTGCATATGATCCTTTGTGAGTGGTTTATTGACGCCGTTCTCCTTATTCTTGGTGTTTCACAATTTTTTTTGCCTTTTTTTAACGGTTTTTAATTTAGTTTACACCAAAATTTCAAGCGTAAGCGGAGAAATATACTCTGCCACCAACTAATTATTGATGGCATGAGGACAAATCTCTTTTTCATTTACAGCACTGCAAACAAGTCACCTTGTTTGTTGCATATTGTATAGATCCACATTAATAATAAGACCTATTCTGCCATATTTCTGGCGTCTCCTGCATAATCCATCTGATAGGCGGAATAACTTTGTGAAAACTCTATTGCCATCATTATCCTAATGCTAATGAATTATACTTTGTATTTTGATAGTCTTTTATTAAAGATTAAAGCGTTTAATATCAGTTATTTTCCATGTATTTCTTTACTTCCATGACATTTTCAAGTGTTGATTAGACTACCTTTACTTGATGCAAATCAAATCTTTATCTTTTAAATTAGAATTTTTCTCCAAAAATTAAACCAATTCATTTTTCTATAATTTCAATCTCTTAAATTGTTCTATTTCTTTCTTTCCCGAAGTGACATTTATTTAGCTTATTTAAGTTGAAAGATAAGATGAAGGCAATTCTTATTGTTTTAGTTTGTTGTTGCTTTTAAAAATTTAGGTCGGATGTCTCATTTTTTGGATTCCCAAGAAAAAACTGTAGATTTTCTTGCTGTTTGAATATGAAAATTTAGGGAACTAGTTAAGATTTCATGGGAATTTGTGTAGTGTAGCTCTGTTTGGTAATGCATAATAGTGGTAACGGGTAGGGATTACGGGAATAACAATGACTTCCCATATTGATTGTAATAGTGTACTTGTAAATTTCATCATGGCGATAGGTTTGTTTATATATATATATATATGAAGAATCACGGAATGCTCAAGTGGTAATTTTTTTTACATTCATTTTAAACATTCATTTTCATATGCTAACGTGAATTTGCAAATGAAGGTCACCACGGATTTGAATCATCACCGTCTATGCTAGTTTTGATAATTATCTTCAGCGATTCTATTTAATAAAAGATTTGGTCATATGGTCATTAACATCGACAAAATTGTTTAGAATCGTGTGTTTGATCTCAGCCTAATGATGTTAAGATTAAAAAAGATTTAAAAATTTTTTTTAATAGATTCTTACTGATAGATTTAGGCCTTTTAATTCCTGGCTAATGTCAAGTGTAAAAAATCGTCATAGAAATATGCTGAACAACAGCAAGAAAACTTAAACCATGAGTCATTTTATAATCTATTTTAGATCAACTATTGTGTGCAATTTAATTGGATTAACTTTTGCTGTTAAAATTAGTGATTATGCAGTCTGCCATTATTGTCAGAACGAATACTGCATGCATGTTTCCTTCCCTATTTCCATCGTTTTAGGACTGCCAGTTTTTTAATAATGATATTTATTTAATGATATCCATAGTAAAATTTATAAATTATATGGGTGGACGTTGTCGTTCATTACTATTATTGTTTTCGTGCTTGGTGTCACTTGTTGGTTCTGCAAAGCAGTGAATACTTTACTGCAATAATATATTTAATAGCTATTTTTCTTGTTTGGTGAATTTGAAATTTCAGCCGTAATTATTGTTTGCCTCTCTCTTCATGCTACCCCTCCCATTCTTGTCTAAGCTGTGTTACCCGCCACTCACCTCTTTTTGTTCACTCTTCCAATTTTCCTGGGCCATAACTACGACTTTCTGTGCAATTCATCTTTCGAAGGTTTCAAATAAGACATGAAATTTTAATAAGTGTTCAAAGTTATGCTACTATTTCTTCACTCTTCACTACAGAAAATATTGGATGACTGTATGGAGTTCGAGATTTTTATATTAAACTGAGCACATTAATTCTGAAATTTTCATCTTTTGATTGAAAGAGAATAGTACTATTGGTTTTCCTTGGAAGTTGGAAGTGTGAATGAAAAAATCTGTGGGGAATAAAAATAATATTATTGTTATTTCTCACAGATTTTTTTTGTAGGATTGAATTATGAATTGAAGAAATAGAGAAATAAACCAGTAAATTGATATTACTTATTAGTTCTAACCAATTTCAATTTGATATGAGGAGGAAAGTTTTTTGTTAACTCTAGCCCTTTAATAGAACACGTGAATCAACAAACCTACGATTTTCGCATTCTGTTGCTCCAAATCAGTACAATTATAAATAATTATTCTGAATGGTTTGATTTGATAATTATATAGAGAGACTTATTCAAATAAAACGATGATCGTTACTTCCTGAGATCAATCATAGTAGGGATTCATATCAAAAGAGAGGGTATCACGGTAGAGGTATTAGATAGATGATATACTACTTGATCGAGAAAAAAAATAGATTTGAAAAAGACTTCATTTTTCGAGCAGTCCTAATACACTATTTGAAAGATTGACTGGTAATATTGCTCCAATTATTGTTCGCGTTTGGAAGTAATCCACTTATCAGCATATAAATCGAACGTGTTATCTCCGTTATTAAACCTTAGAAAGTTGGAATATAGAGTAGTGGATCAAATTCTGCGGTGATCCCATGAGAGGTGATCGGAAATTGAATTTTTGCCTTCTATATTTTTATATATCTTTCTAATTAAGATTATACGAATTAAATTTATCTGATATTATAAGTGTATAATATCAGACACTAGGCTAAATCTTTCACTACATCGGCTCTTTTTTTTCGCTAGGTTTAAATTAGTCTGTGGTGTTGGCTTTGAATGAAATTGATTTCCTTATATTCTAGCATTCTATTGTCTTAATCTCATTATTTTTTTTGTTTATAGCATAATTCAGTGGAAGTAGCTGAATGTTTAAATGCAAAGAAAATCAAACTGCGAATGTGAACTTTGAAATAATTCCTTAATAAATTTCAGTTCTTTCATTTCACCGTTATTATTGCTCATTTGTTAAGAATTAGCTATGCTTATATGGTGATTTCACACTACTCAATGTAAGATTGTGCTAATTTCGTTGTCGGAAAAAATATTACTAGCAGGCACTCTTGTTGCATATAAAAATTTTTAAGAAATTCAATAGATTTTGTTAAAAAAGTTTGTTTAATTCATTCATTTTATGCAAATTTCAGACCGTGAAGTAGAATTAATTGTATGAACCTTGCAGTCAACTGGTGACGCGGTGGTATGGTTGAGAGTATGGATGCGAATTGTTAATTTGGTTTCTCCATTGCATGCTTCCCATTCGTATCTTGCTGTTCAGGTTATTTGTTTTCAAAGCTTTAATTATATTTAATGAAGTTGAACATCAGTAATTTTGGACAGATGAAATGTCGCATATTATTTCATTTCATCTTGAAATACGCTATTTAAGTTTTTTGTTAACTAAAGGTAAGTTTTAGTTAGTGCAAGTCTCATTTCTTGCCATAGTATTTGTGTATCGTTGTAAATTTTTTTGTATTAAACCGGATAACTAATGATTTCGAATATATGAAAAAAAAGTGAATTAGATTTGATAATTAAATTCTACTTAATTTGATTTAGTTAGAACATTATTTTTTTAGTCCAATATGATTGAACTGGCATTATTCACGTTATATTATTCATGAAATATGGTTATTTCTGTGCAGCTCTTGGTATCGGTAATAATTTGTTTCATTTTTAGACCATTTCAAAAACCATCAATACTTTGCTTCGACTAAGTGGTACTGATCCGCTGATACATTGGATCTGTACCCGACTGTTACTTCTTCCACCTTCTGGGCAAACTCATTGTTTGCCCGCATACTGTGCTGTCCTTTCAACTGTCAGTCCTCCACCTCTAGTTGAGGTCAGCTAGTTTATTATATTTGTTTAAATGTTTAAAATAGTCAGTATCTAAGTTTATTTCAAGTTTTAGAATCACACAGTAGCACCTTCAAAGATCTTATATTACTTCTGTATTATTTTGGACTTAGATAATATGCTGCGCTGGACTTAAATACTACGCAATTTTTGTGTTTTTTTTGCATGCATGGACACTACTTCATTAATTTAGATTTAACTGGTAACTATTGAAATTGATGCTCAGAAGTTAAAAACACATTGTTTGGTATATTTTATATTTAATTTACACTGAAGACAAAAGGTCCGTCAAACTGAGGGGCGGAGAAGCAATAAGCATAGGACCAGGATATATTACTATGTGGTCGCAGTTCCATTGATGGATATATAGAAGAAAAATAACACTTCAATAAACCTATTTGATAAAACGAATTAATGAAATGAAAAGGTCATAGTATTGTTCGATTTCGTTCCTGTTATGTTAAATTTAGTTTAATTTAGGTAATAGATTATATCATCCAAAAAAAATTCCAAAATTCTGTATTTGAAATTGAAAAGGTATTTGAAATTTTATTTGAAATGTATTTGAAATTCTGCAGATAACAATTGTGCTAAAAGTCTTCTCTATTCCTAACAGTCATTCTTGCTGTAGCACTAACCTTGGTATTTTATTAAAGCATCATAGAAATATAACATTTAAAAAACGGGTAACACTGATGTTTTTGGAGCGGTGATTTTACTAAGTCCAGACATTTTTTTCTCTATTTTTTCTCCTTCTTTATTTTTCTGTCTCATTTGTTTATGTCTTTGGATTTTTTGGCTATTTTGAAGTGTATAACTTCAGGCTCACATCTTACTCGCACTGGCTAGAGCTATCGTTTCCGAACGTTTTACTACTGTCTTAGAATACATGCCATTCATGTCCAAGGATTATCTTACCATATTGGCACGTCCAGCTCTCAACTCACTCACCCAGCTCATCAAACAGTCCAATTTTTCACCAAGAAGTGTGCAGGTTAGCTGCAGAATTTTTGAATTATCATAATTGCTTATTACTGTAGTGGTAGGAGAGTTAAACAGTACTGAATATGCTTGAACTTTTTCAATCTTTTAATTCGTTTCATTATAGATTTCAATTGTAGTTGACTGAGGAGCATCGGAACCGTCTCATATGATAGACATCCTTTTTAATATGAAACAATGTTAGGTGGATATGCAAATCGTACATCATTATTAATGAAATGAAAATATTTCAGGTAGCGGCACTTCTTTCACCCGATCATGCTGTGGGTGAAACGCTGTTGCTCAATCTGTTGGCGATGAATTCGATTGAGGTGCCTCTGCAATCCTATTCATTGGCATTGCATGCCTTGGCACTGCTAATCATCGAACGTGCCGATACGAAGTTGATGACCGAAGTGATGAATCGCATTTGTACTTTGAAAACTTCTTCCAGTTTACTTCATATGTTCTGTGCCGATTTGAACCAGTTGAAACAGATCGGTTTGCGCAATAAATTAGCCGCTATCTTGGAACAGGCACTCGATTTCGTATGTTTATTCGTTTTCCTTCGTCTAGAAAGATAATGATTGGCTGCCCATTTGTTGGTTTTTATATGTTTTATCATTAGGAACAAACGCTAATATTATGCCTTCTGAAAATAAAAATCAAATCTACATATTGCTGTAATTATCGTTTCGGCACGCATAGATTGGACTTAGCTGTACGAGTTTTTGATTTTGATTGCTCATTTCATTTCATGGTTAGGAATTATCAAATACATTCCAAACCGGAAACTCAATTTTTACTTTTATTTTAAGGTAAAGGAAGACTGCTTAGCTGGTGAAATGCTGTGGCAAAGTGTATCAGTTAGCTTAATGGATTGTCAACTTAGACGATCGTTGCTGGAGCGCGTGCTGAATGGTAGAAAGCTTTGTCTGGAAGGATTCTTGCTTACTTATTATCGGCAATTTCCGCTACCGTCATTTGCGTTGGCTCATTGTAATTCAGTGGAAAATACTACCGGAAATTCTCAGCACGATGCGTTGACAGCACGGCGTGTCTTTTTTGATCAGGAAAGAGCCATTCTAAGGTTCTTCTTACTTATCACCGTGAATTATTACAAATTTCATGCTATTTTTTTAGTGTTTTGTTCTGATTTCTACATTAGAAATTTAGCATAGGAGAATGTGGCATTATGACTTAATTAATATGGCTGCAAAGCCAAGAATTTAGGTTCTCCATTCACCGCATGCGTTCTTCGTAATGAGAATTTGTCATAATTAATTTAGTAACTGTAAAAATTGAAAAAAAAAAACTTGTGAAGGTAGAGCTTTGTCCTGCAAGATTGTGCATGAGAATTGAAAGTTTAACGAATGATTCATATCGAAGAAGTTTCGTAGTGTGACCACTTCAGTATTGATGTGGATACTGGCGTACGCGTGACAAGTCGAACACCAGTTGGGAAACATTGCTGGTGTTTTACTGGGGAACGAACAGTTAGACGTCAAATGAATTGCGTTAATGATTGGCTGCGGAAATTAGCTTTACGACCAAGGAAAATGGCATTAGAAATGACCAGCATTAAAGAAGCACTTGAAGACCCCTTCAATGTACGTTTCATAAGCTTACTAGCTAGTTACCTACTTGCTTTATTTTATAATAAATTGTTGAACACTCTATTTCCAAATTTCCAGAAGTTGCCGCAGTTGCCAAGAACATTGCAAGCGGATCCAATTGAATGTAACGAGATGTATTTCTTCATTCAACAGAATAGACGCTTAACAATGAGTAGACCTGCTTTGAGTCATTCAAAAGCAATTAAATATCCATCACAGGTATTAATTGAAGAAAAATATATATTGTGGCGCACTCTTGCTGCTGATTTACGATTATTCCTGGGTGCGCGACAAATTCCACCCAGTTTCAATCGTGACATCCGACATCTCGACCATACTTGTTCACGAGAGGTGCATAAAGTGGCTGTTATCTATGTTGCCAAAGGACAGGAAGTAAGTATGGTATCTCCAAATTTTCTTGTTAATCACATTTTTAATAGATAAAGTTCTTTCAATTCACAGAGTGTTAAATATTTTAATCTCCTCTTAAGTTTATAGTTCTCTCACAAAAGGTAATAAATATTACATATATCTGTTACGAAAATGGGGAATAGTTTCAAGAGATTTATCAAAATAATTTTCATTGAGATGTGAAATTGGAACAATTTTTTATTGCATTTTAGGATAAAGTCTCAATACTTTCCAACGATTCTGGTTCAGCTGCATTTAATGAATTCGTCTTTCGTCTGGGTTGGCAAGTACAAATCGGTCATCAACATTACGGATATAGTGGTGGCTTATCTAGTGGTGTAAGTGCTGCGTATTATGCATCTGGTGATACGGAAATTATTTTTCATGTCAGCACTATGCTCGATGGTTTGTTTTCGATTGATTTGGAGCATTTATAAGTTTTCTTTCTTGCAAATTTTATTTTAAGCTCTCATTAAAGCAGAATGTATTTAGGCATATAATACAGAGTGATAATGTAAAGTGTCAAAATACTGTAAATCGTATTTGCAAGAAGCTGTAAGCAAATATGATGGCTCAAACCATCGGTAATCTAAACATTGGGTTAATTAAAGCAAAAGGTGTAAAAATAACCGCTGTCAATGGTCTATTTTTCTAGAGACCGTTATTTGATTATATCCAATGTTCTTTCAGATATAAGCAAGAAGTTATTGGAGGATGCAAGGCAGAAAAATGAGTGACATTTATTGTTTGTATATTTCACTTCTGTTCGTCGCTTTAGTCTTTAAGTGGAAAAATTTTAGGTGATATTACCCAGAAATTGAAGCATTTGGGTAACGACGAAGTGCACATAGTGTGGAGTGAAAACGATCGTCCGTATCGTCGTGACACCATTGCGACACGATTTTGTGATGTACTTATCGTCCTCTACCGAATGTCACCTTACTTATTCCGGATTCGAATAGAAACGCAGCGACCACTTGAGTTTGGACCACTTTTTGACGGAGCTCATATCCATATATGTATGCTACCACATTTAGTTCGTGATACTGTCATAAACGCATCTCGAGCATATCGGTTATCCCAGCAAGATTGTGCACGACCGTTACAGCATCGTGAAAAAGTATTCGAAGAAACGAGACATCAATTGCATGTTCCATCCCCTTCCATTTCAATTTCCCAAACATTTGCTCTTTCAATGAATTCATATTCATTTTGAAGTGCTACCGCACTCATTTCGTGACATTTTCGAAGAATCAACAAATTTGAGAATTTTAAAGTGACGTTGTTCCGATTCTGATAAATCTTTTACCTATCCTATAATTTTGATATCTTCATATTTATCAGTTTGCTTAAAGGAATTTATTTTCTTATAGATTTTTTATAATTCAGAAGTCTAAGTCTTCTTTCAGATATGTGGGATCTCGGATTCCAACTGTATTAGGTCCTACGTCGTATCCTTCTGAATCGATAAGTTATTAGCGTATCTTTTTTGTTCATTGTTAGGTTTACGCAAAATTAATTAAAGCAAGAAAATTATGATTTTTTTTAAGTTCACTTCTATTCAAATATAGAATAAAGATAAATTAAGTCCTCCAAAATATTTATTGCACCCAATTTCGCTTCCTATCTTGATATCTTGGCATTGTTGCTATTGTTTTCTGTGATAACTTTTAAATCGCCTTATTTTCGTTCTAAATTTTGTGCTGTTCTTGATAATACTCATTTGTGATGAAATGATTGTACGTTACACCAATAAGCTTTTAAACACTTTCCTCGGGTAGTAGGTTTTCATCCAAGATATTGGCAAGAGATATTGAAAATTCATTAAAGGAGTATTGTTTTTGCTGTTTTTTATAACAATACTGCTACACTGTTATCTACATATCGTCTTTCAGATATATTACTATGTTTTAAAAGTTTAAAAGCTTTTTTTGCTTAATACGATGACATATGTATGCAGCAAATGACATATTAAATTGATTTTATATAATGTTTCATGTTGGAAGCTTAATGTTACTTCTTGCAGATAGGATTTGACCATTGGACGAGAAGCTTGTATATTAATGTCTTGTACATCGAATGGTGGTATTTCAAGCCTTATTATTTGTTGAGCTAATGTATTTAGTATCCGCAAATATTTCGCATATGACTTGTATGTATTTAGTGTCCGGAAATATTTCGCATATGACTTGTATAGATTGTCATTAGCTAACAATTTCTCTCTTTAAATTAACTATGATAATTTGATGCTGTAATTATTTCAAATCAGCTATTGCATATATGTTAAGAAATTGTGTTAGCAAACATACATGTCGGTACTATCTGATACACCTCTCTTATGTAAAATATTGTGCGGATTGCAGTATCAGTTCAAATATTACTTTTCTAAATTTTAATAAAATATTGCATATCATGGTTGGAAGAGGTCATTGAGTTGTGGATCGATATTTACGTGTGAAGTGTTTTGTGCTAATAAATTACAACAGGAAAAACTGTGTTTGTATTTGTTTGTCTTAAGAATCCGAATGAATTCTTGGCGAATTTTTATTTCATCATCGGCGTTCAAGGAAAAAAGCTAGTGATGTCTTGCGATGAAGTTTGGATATGTATCCTTACATATCCACAACATCTGCTTTGTTTGGTACGTAAAGTTGATAAGGTTTTTTTAAGTAAATGCTCGTTCCGTTTGTGGAACGCCAGTAAACTGCCGACACAGCTTTGAGTTGTGCGTACTGAAAATGTATAGGGAAGAATGCCTTATCATAGCATTTGGAGAAAATGAAGTGAATTGCGTTAGAGGTTTACGCATTGATTCACCTGTTTTCAATTTGTGGAAGCTTCTTTCAGAAAATGAATATATTACCCAAAAAGAAGTGGCATGTGCGAACAAAGGAGAATGTTGCGCGTGTACGTAGTGATCAAAAGAGAGCTAGAGAAGAAGAAAAAAGAGTGGCAGAAAGAGCTCAGCTTGCAGAGCAGGAATATAAGGTTGGCAATTTTTAGAAAAGAGCAAATTTCATGGACGATATGTTGTTACACAAAGCCATGTCTGTTAAGGAATAAATGCCGCGTAAGTGATAGTATCTGGTATGTGTGATAGCACTTTCGAATATGGCTTCATTGCAGATAAAACTCGTGAATTTTAAGATGTGCATGAATAAGGAATGGTCAATCAAATCTAGCTTTCATTTTTCCTTTATTCAGTTTTTTGTCTCTTAGTTTTATAATAAATTGAGTAGTTGAATACTTTAGGTAAATCTACTGCGTAAAAATGCGGAACGAATGGAAACGATATTTAGGTGTGGAGAAAGTGGATCTTATGGCAGTAACGCTCAGTTTATCAACTCTTCGGGCCATATCAATCTTTTCGCTAATTTAGAAGCAGAATACCGGAAGAATTTAGGTGTCGGAAATCGAGATTATAAACTAGAGAAGAAAAAGGAACAGGAAGAATATGAAAAGAAAGTTGGCATCTTGCAATATCTTGGAGAAGGTTCCTGTGAGTTGACGAAAGTTTGTTCCTTAAATTTTATTGACAGTTTCTTCATAAGAAAATTTTGGCGTCTATTTCCTAATTTTTTTTCTCTGTGTATTTTGAATTTCTTCTCTGATTTTGAGATTTTCAGGAAAAGCCGTGGTATGAAAAAATTCCAACAAAGAAGGAGAGTGAGTCCAGAAAATCGGAAATTCCAACAAAGAAAGGAAATGAGTTAGCGAAATCGGAAAATCGATCATCTGTTAAGATGTTCCGCAAACGCATTGGAAGCACCCACCAAAAAATAAAGGAAAAAGAACATAAAATGAAAAGAAAAAATAAGGGATCTCGCTATAAAAAATGCGGAAAGAAAAGCACACATTATGATTGTAGTTCTTTGGAAATATCATCAAGTGAAGAAAAGTCTTCAAAGAAGCAGAAGTTGGAAAAGCTGAGACAGGAACGCCTGGATCGAGAGGCAAAAGAACAAAAACGTTTTATCAATCTGTTGATACCCTCAGAAAGCAATAAAGAAGAAATGGTGCGAAATGTTGCGAAATATAATTCACAGTTCAATCCAGCATTGGCACGACAGAATCAGACCCGTTGAATTATGATATTATTATAGTTTGTTTGCTACCGCAGTGATCTGACTAATCATACCAACTTCTTTTTTATCTTTCTATCAATATTTTGATGTCTCGTAAAACGTGAGACAAAACATGAAATCCGGTAAGATAAGAATGCTGGAGAAGTGTAGACGTAATACTTCGCGAGATGAAAACATTGTGTTATTAAGGTTTTTTTTTTTAAATTATATAGCTACGTTAAATTCATTTTTATATTTCTAAGAACTTCATTTTTGTGTAACTCTGTGTAGCGCTTCAATTCTATAATTTATTCGCAAAGTTTATATACCTACCAGTTTTTACATAATCGACCGCTATTTTGCCAAGTAATTTTTGTTTTTTAATGAATTCTTTGTGGCGGCATATTGTATGTAATTCAAACGAAGTTTACCTAGTTCTTCTAATACATGGAAAATAAATATAAAATAAGCCATCGAGATGTGTTTCTTAATCTGATTGGAATCATATATCTACTCGCTGAAAACTTACTATTGAAAGGACGTGAATTAAATAAATTGATAGTTTTTATTAAGACTTATAAATTACAAAAATAACGTATAGTGAGCTTTTCTCACAATTACTGAAATATATGAAATGTAGTAGGGATGGTCAGAAAACCATCTCCTTAAAGAAATTTATTGAGAATGAGAAGAACGAAAAATCCCTGATAAACTTTAGCATACATCAGCTATTTTGAAAGAATGCAAACAAATATGGAAACTGTTCAGTTTATATCTTCAATAAAGCTGACATTCATCGTTAAAAAATATGAAGGGCGAGGAGGGAACAAGTCGCATATCTTGAAGAATTCATCTGTATAGTCTTTTATCCGCCATCTTCATTGTCCAGATGTCTGGGAATTAATTCTCCCTTGATCCCTGGCTAAATGCTGAGATTTTGATCAGCAAATATAATCAGTTCCAATCAATACTGTCGATTACAGCATTTAAATTTTTAATTTAAGGATATTCGAATGCTAAGCAAATTCATGTCGGAAAGGTGAGTCTTTGTCTGGTCAGTCTTTGAATTTAGATTGAGCTTATCTCACGTGACGATTCTCTGACTTCGCTGTTCTTCGATATTGGCCAAACATTGTCTCCTTTACCCCGCTCACTTTTTCTCTATGACAATTTATATTGTCAATAACAATAGTGGGACGTGCATCTGATCACTGAGTCTTAGTCAAAGTGACTGTAACCTCGTAGTTATGTGGAAAAAATGTTTTGTGTAAGGTTTGCCAATTCTCGTCGTTTGGTAGGTTTGGGGAACGCAAGTGGCTCATTCCGTAGTTGTGGGCTCTGCTTTTTTTTCGATAGTGTTTGGATTATTCGTTGGCATTGTGTCATTTGTTTCATGCTTAGTGGATCAGTTATTCCGAATCCTCAAGTTAGTTTTATTAGTTATGAATTAATTCATTGAGTCAGTTTTGCATTTTTGAATTAATGAAAGATGAGTAAGAAAAAATGAATACAATAAAAATTTGGACAAGTTAGGAACGATTTATAATAATAAAATATTGCGACGTCGTCTTCATTTTTCACTTGAAAGAATTTGAGCTGTATATAGACGATCCTTACTTCAATGCAAATAATTTCAGGATGCAGGAAAAAGTATTACTGGATGTGGTGCCTGGTTCACCTCTTGTTGATTCGTTGATGCAAGATGGCATTTCGGAGTCACAGAAAACATTTGCTGATGCTCATCGACAAGAGGTATTTGCTATTATCGACATTATACCTTCGTTTGCAAGCAGTCAGCGTGATACAGAAAACCATTTTGAAAGGTTGTCTTTAATCAACATTTCATCACATCTGGCTTAACTCAGGTTATTGGAGGTTTGTGAGATGGGCTACCTTAGTTCCTATTAGTGTTATAATAAATTATAAATTCTGACATTAATGATGACATTAACAAAAACAAACTATTAATTATCAGGAGTTTGAAGATTTGAGAGCTTATATTCATATCCAAAGTAGAGATAGTGAAAATTTTCTGAATTGTCTGGAGTTTCTCTCTCATCTGTCTTACGCTATTCTGCATAAATTATATTGAAATACGCTTGTGTTTAGATTGTTTCTTTAGGTTTCGATACTTGCTTGATCTATACCAAGAACAGCCCAGCTTGCTTGATCCTTTTATGGAAATCATGCTTAATAAATTATTGGCATATATAAAATTGCTTGACAGCGGAGAGACGAAGTAAAATTCTTCTTCGTTTGTGTTCTAAATATTTTTATTACCTTTAGTTTTCAACCGATTTGTGTTATGCTATGGAGATATGAAGGTATTTAAACATTAGTCAATTTTTATTCATTTTTTAATAATTTTATGTGTCGCTGTTTTTGTAGAAACATTGAAAATATTTAAACACTCGCCATTTTTAATAATATTCCAAAATTACATTTGTTGAAGATTCGATGATGTATCAAATGTGGCATTTGCACTGCTTGCACATATATCAAAAGTTAGAGGATACAAGGTGTTCCTTTCTCTCCTACCTCACGAAGTAAGTATGCGTAACATTACATTTTAAAAATCATTGTGTTTTTGTGAAACTGTGAGGAGATTTTTCTTATTTGAAACTATTAAAAGTATTTTATTGAAATCTTTTTTATTTCCCAGGGTTTTAATTTCCTTGTAGTCAATTTATTTCTTTCCTGTTTTTCTATGAGCATATTTTTTGCTGATACCATTGTTCAACGATCTCTGAAAGAGTGACACTAATGTACAAAATTTGATTATTTTCAAAAGTCATTCTCTTCATAATGTTTCTTTCATTTTTAAGATGAAATATATGGAGAAAGTACTTTCTTCATTAGAACGATATGCTGGTTCTACGATGGATATGGATTCCCGCTATATACTACTTCTTTGGATGGTGATCTTATGCAAGAATCCATTTAATTTGAACAAATTTGAAACCAAGAATGGTTGTAATATATTGGATAGAATAGTCTCCATTACACTACCATATCTGTATCTAAATACTGATAGGTGTCAGGTATGATCAGAGTTTTATAAAAAATAAGATTGTTTTAAAAAATCAATAATTCCGACTTTTTTTATTATTTACTGCTGAGAAGTGTGAATTCGTTGTTTTATTTTCTTTCGTTATGAATTTTCAGAGATTTTGGTTTTTTGTTTTCTTTTCTTTTGTTATGAATTTTTAGAGCTTTTAAAATTTTGCACTGGGAACTTTACAGCGTTCCGCTGCTTTGTTGCTTTCATTGGTAGTTTCTCGTGGAGATGCGCGCAAGAAATATTTGAAGAATTTGGTAGGTCGATGTGTTTTGGCGATTGAAAATTGTGAAGGTAAATGGTCTATTAACAGTGAACTCGTTGGTAGTCTTCGTTTGCTTGCAGCAATTCTTAAAAAGGTGAAATATAACTGCTCATTGTTTTTCATGAATTGAGGTAATGGAAAATAATGTTAACTGAACAAGGAATTTCTGATAATGCTACAGAAATTGCAAACTGTATTATTTATATATGAAATTCTGGCTACATACTGCAAAATTTTGGATATAAATTTTTTTAATAACCTATATCATTTTGTTTTTTTCTAGGGAGAACGCGAAGACTTATTAACTGTCGCAGATCAAGTGCTAAAAGCCTTGCATCGACTTGGTAGCTTGGAAGACTCAGATTTCACTATAAGAAAGTTAACAGTTAAAATTGTTCAAAGATTGGGAATGGTATTTTTAAAACCAAAGGTATTATTTGATGTCTAAAACCTTTAGTTTTTCATTTTTTTTTGTCCTATAATGGATTGCTCTCAATTTTTGTGTTTAAGATTGCGAAGTGGCGTTATGATAATGGGAACCGAAATCTGGATTTCAAAAGTAGCGGTTTTGCAAAATGCCGAGAATTCAATGCTTTAGAAGTAGAATGTTTTGCAGATGAGGTTTATGAAGTTCCATACGCTGAGGTTATTATTCTAATACTTCCAATACTGTTTTAATTCTAATACTGTTTTGCCTTTACTTACAGAAGATTTGCTGTAAAAATAAAAGAGGGTAATATAAGGTTGGAATGAACCATGTTTTTTTGCCGAAGATATTAAATCTTATATTTTTATACAAAAATAGAAGTTAGTAGGAAATCTGATGTACCACTAGTACGATTTGCTATCTGCTCACACAAATAAGCCGCAGAGATCGAAAGAAAGGATCTCTAGTAAGAAACGATTTGGTTATTGTAATCAAGAATGTGATCAATTTCAAGCAGATATTTATAGCTGGAAGTGGTTCTCAATACAATTCTAGAAGCATTGCGTAATCGCGATACCGATATACGTTGGGCAGGTGCAAAAGGTGTTGGACGAATTGTATCTCGTTTGCCGAGACATCTTGCAAATGATGTACTCTGCAATATCATTAAATTTAATTTCAATTTGCATTCCGGCAATGCTGCCTGGCATGGCGGTTGTTTGGCAGTTGCTGAACTTGCAAAGCGCGGCTTTTTGCCCCTCGAGAGACTTCCGGATATTGTGAAAATTCTTTTGAATGTTAGTTATTTACATAAGTTCTTTATCACGTTTACTTTAGATATCATTTATGTACGCTTTTTTTCTATTGTGAGTTTTTCTTTGACTAAAATTTAGTTGTAGGATGGCTTAAAAGATCGAAGGACATTTTTTTTTTCCTATGGCTATCTTTTTTCACTTTTCACGTTTCCAGGCCTTAGTGTTTGAAGAACCACAAGGACATCATGCCTTAGGAGCGAGTGTTCGAGATGCAGCGTGTTATATATGTTGGTCATTGGCTCGAGCTTTTCGTCCAGTGGATTTAAAAAAATATATTGAACAGATTGCAACATGCCTTGTTTGTGTAGCTTTATTTGACAGAGAAGTTAACGTGAGACGGTAATTACTTTAAATTCATTGAATTTATAGTCTAGGTTTCGCGGAGTTTCGCATATCGGCATGTATCTTACGAAATATTTGGCTGATGTATGGCTTAATCGTGCATGAAGTTGTGCTAAAATGGAAGTTTTTGTGGGTTCTGTAATATCTAGTACCTTAAAGGAAGTAAAATCTGTTCAGAAAAAAATCAAAAGATATTTTGATTTTTTGTGAGCATTATATAACTAGTTTTTAGAGCTGCTAGTGCAGCATTTCAAGAAATTGTTGGTCGGCAAGGTACTTTTCCAAATGGTATCGATATACTGACGAAAATCGATTATTTTGCTGTTGGACAACGTTGTAAATCTTATTTAGATATCTCATATGAAATAGCGAAGTATTCAATGTACACGCCAGCGATTATCAATCACCTCGTATCTTTCAAGGTTTCATTTATAAATTAGTTAAAAAGAATATAGTCGCAAAGAATTACAAAATAGTTTACAGAAAATTATACAGGATAAGGAAGATAGTTATAGGAAATATAGGAAAAGCTATTGCTGAGCTAATCTATAAAGGCTAGCACGCGCTTTTTGTATTTTCCTGCAGTCTTGATGATTTTTTTGCATATTTTGCTTTTTTTTACATTTTTTTTGTTTTTATTTTTTTTCTTTTTTAGTCTGTGTTATTTCGTTCTTCTTTCATAGATAATTCATTGGGATGAGGAAATCCGCTTATTATCCGCAGATGCACTTCATCGCCTTTGTACTTTAGACCCAAGTTTTGTTTCAACTCAGGTATCATAACTTTTCATATTTGATATCTCTCTTCTTCATGCAAGAAATTTTAATTTTAGATTTTCTTCTTTTCCTGACAAGCAGTTATTTTACGAGAAGTTCGGAAGACAAACTATTTGTAGGTCCTTAAGAAGTTAATGCCATTGGTCAGTAGTGAATCACTGGTTATGCGACAAGGAGGTGTTGTTGCACTGGCATCCGCTTTATCAGGTTTGAAAAGATGTGGAACGTTGCTGGACAAGGACTTGTACGAAAATGTCGCACAAATACCCAGTATGGTCTATCCTGTGTGTAAGAAAAAAACCCGTTCACTGGGTTCTACATTAATGCGACGAGCTATGAATGTCTTCATCAAGTCGTTATCATCTGTTATACCTAAAGAGATCATAAAAGTATATATTTTAAAGTTAGCATTAATCAGATAGAAATCTGTTCTGATTTTGTAATTCGTTTTGATAGCAGCTGCTATACTGAAATATTTAACACGTTTTACAGATTTCAGAAATTGGTGACGTGAAACAAAAGCTCCATTAGTTTAAATGTGAGTCTGTTAAGTTAGTCAGAGATGAGGAAATGTTATCAAGATGAGGAATGGCTACCCAAACAACCACTAACCATAATTCTCACAATGGAAAATATATTTCATATATTTCATTTTTCAAAGGAAAATATATTTCATTTTTTTTAGACTGAAGATTGGCTTTACTGTTTGGAATTGAACTTTTGCGACGAAAATGGAGATATCAGAAAAGGAGCATGTCAGGCAGGAGAAGTCTTTTTCAAACTTTACATTGATAGCTCGGGTGCTGAGTTTTTGATGCTTCGAATTCGTCAAGTTTATTTGCCACAGGTAGATGGTTTATTAAAAAAATTTTGCTTTTTGATGTAGTTGAAATATTTTCAATAGCGAGGTTAGTTTTAAGAATTTTTTTAGAATAGCAGGTCTGGACATATATCACTTCTTGCAGCGAACAGTAGGAATAGTATTGTTTGTTTTCTTTGTTATTGAAATGCGCATACTGCACTTAGTTGTAAAAGGAAATTATATCCAGCTTTGAATATGAATATCTCAAGATCTGAGCCAAACCAATGTTTCTTTTAACTTTAGGCGCATTGTTGATCAAGGAATAATAATAATAATGAGATTTGACAAATAGCGTTTGCAGGTCATCGCTGCTAAAGTGGAATCAGTTAGAGAAGGGACAGCAGCTCTTCTGAGTGTCATTCCAATTGAAGTATTATTGCTCCCAACGTCATCCGAGCCTTTCGCTGCTGAAATAATTCGTACACTTACGCTTATAATCAATGGGTAAACGTTTTTACCGGATGATTATAAGCCTTTCAAATAAAAATATGAATTTCTGTTACGCTTGACAACATTTTGAAACGCGGGTAATAAGCAAGGCGATATGTAACATATGCTTTCTAGATCTAGTGCAATGGATGCAACTTGGGCTTATGGACGACGCTCCTGTGTGGAAGCTATTACGCGCATTGTTCATTCAGTTGGGATTGAATCGCTGGGCGATATTGCTGAACTCCTTGATTGGTTTGTTAGATTTCGGTTTTGTAAATTTTCGTAGTGTATTTACTAAAACGTTTTTTTTACTTTATGTATACATATATATTTTTTACTATATATAATTACATTGTTTCTTATTTTATTTATTCTTATTATAGCCTGAATAAAGTGTTTTAGTCTTATTAATTCTTTGGACGATTATACAATGGACAAAAGGGGTGATGTTGGAAGAGTTCTGCGCGAGGAAGCGATGAGAGCACTTGCAGTTATTTTACCTTTAGCGCAAAATTGCTCGAAAGTTGTTGATCGTATTTCCGAAGCAATTTGTAAAATAGTTCAACAATCTGCCGAGAAAATTGATGCAACTCGTGAGGTAGTTTTCAGAGTATGTAGAGTTTTACACTTTGTATAGCGATATATATGTTTAATTTTTTTACAGCAAAGATTCATAATCCGATGGTAGACTTTAAAACTGTCTTGATTTTGTACTTCTCTCAATCTATTCTTATTTTTAGTGTGCTGCTTTGGTAATGAAGAGGATCTTGCAATCAGGGTTAAAAGATATTCAAGAAGAAGAACTTCTAAGAAAAATTTATTTGGTTAATAGTTCGAATATGGACTGGAGATTGTCATCTTGCTTCAAACGATTATCTTTGTTGTTGAACAGTTCTTACTACAGATATTCTGCTTTAAGCGGATTTATTATATCTGCTGGTAATATTTAAATCAGATTGTGGATACTGTTATTACTGGATCTTTTTTCTTTTGTTCCAGAATTTTCATAAGACTGTTTTCTCTATTTTTTTTTGAAATTTAGGAGGTGTTACGGAATCTACAATGCGAGGTGCATCTGATGCTTTGCTTTCGGTGATTTCTGATATCCGCGGATCACGACAAGTTAGTTAATTATGATAAATTTATCACTATTAAAAACTACGTTATGGTGCAGTTTAAATAAAGCGTAGGTATTATATTAACCAAATATTTATATTAAAAAGCGAATAATTTTTAAAATTTCTAGGGATTGGAAAATTTTCTCCGATGTTTTGCATCTATTTTAATCAATAATGCTGGCATATTGCGTGTGACTCAACCTCTACTTCGTACACTGGAACAGATTTTGTCAGCACAGCTTCTGCAATGTTTTGAAGCAGATCCGGATTCTTCACCTTCTCTTCGGAAAATTGTAGATCGCGTTGCGATTGTATGCGTTTATTTCACAAGTTTTTTATGATCATCTGTTTCTAAAAATCAAATGCTTTTTCTTTAAAATAATCACGTTTGACATTGTGATGTTGTGGAATATTTGTTCATTGGCAGTTATTGATTCATATTTCATTCCACATTTCTAAACCGGTTGGCTTAAAAGAGTGGAAGCTTATTAATTAATCCAGTATCACAAGAAGTCGTGCTAATTCTTAACTTTATAAAGTAGATCGTATAAAATTTCTGCTCTATCCGTTGCTTTTTAGTAGTACCAGAATTTGTTTGTGAAATACTAATTTTGCAGGAAGCAACAGTTAAAGGAAGTGCACAGAAAGTCAGAATATGTATTTCAGTATTATGCCATTTCCTACATTTCAATTCATGTAGTCTAGTGTGGCAAAAATCTGCGTCGATGGCAAGTTTCTTTCTTCATCAAGTATTGTCGAGTTTAGTATTTTTTATTGTAGACTTTGATTTACTTAAATTGATCATTCTTTTGCACTTTTTAGATAGATTTTGTTTGACTTCCTTCATTCACGAGTTTGCTTACTACAAACATAGTTTCTCATGTTCGAGAGTAATTTAATTAATATGCTGCAGGTTGTCCGAACTTTACGATCTCGCTATCCCATAATGCGTCGTAATACAGCGGAGCAACTTTATGAATGCTTGGCCTCCGAATGTGATAGCACCAATGAAGCAGAAAGAAATAAACGCCTGGAATTGTTAAATTTACTTTCAGAAACAAAGTGGAATATTACTGGTGATGAGCAGTACTTCGTAAAAGTCAGCCATTTAATCGCTAAAATGTTAAATGTGGTTTCTTGAGATTTAAATCTTATTTATCAATATAACGCTTCATATTTGAACTTCTCTTTGAAACATTGCTCAATTACAATTTTTTTATAAGAGGCTCCCTCAAAGAAATGCACAGAGATGAAAAGAGATTAAATGTAATAGAAACAGCTAATGGGTTTTCAATAGTAGTTTTCAGAGTATGTATTTCTTATTATGGGCATTTATAAGTCTGATTTTTTATCGAGGAGTATTAGCGCATAATGTCAGATCTTCGTTAATTTATTGTTATCTAAAAATTCGTGCATTATTTTCGATCTCTTCATGTGTGACATAGTATGCTAATATTCTCCAAATTATAAATTATTAACTAAGATATTAAATAAATGATATGTTTCACATTTTGTCTCAGAACTGTGCAAGTTTTATTACGATTATATCCGTTATTATGATTTCGAATATTTTTGTGTTCTGCTTAAAAGGAACTATAAACATTAAAGAAAGAATAATTCGGGTGGTTAGTTTTCTAGAATAGCTAGTTGACTAGTGGTTGAAGGATGTCTTTCTGGCAGCGTAAGAGATTTCGATGGTGCTCCGTGTAAGGCTGCGAGGTACTTAGATTTATGAAAAAGAGTTTTTGTGAACTTCAAGGACTTTGATTCAAATGTGTATGTATATGATGCATAGATCTTTTTTATAGCAGAATGTCTTCAATCGATGTTACGGAGATTCTGCGATCATCAGCCGAGGTAATGGAATTTTTTCCTACATTCTAGGGTTTTTCATCTTTCTATTCATCTTTTGAAATTAAATTATTCAACTATGATATCTTGGATTTCGAGTGGTATATTAACTAGCAACAATATTACTTTAAGGTGCAACCGAAACGATCTCGTATCGACATTGCTGTTATATCTACGGCAACTACCACACCAGAAGATATCCTCGCCGCATTGGAAAGGGATGAATCACAAGGAGTAATCGTTGATGAAGCAGCTGTTAAACGAATTGTTATGCAGGTCAAATTTCGACCGCACTTATGCAATTCAAATTTCGAATTAATGCATTTATGAAATGTCATTCTTCTTAATTTTGATTATTTTTTGGCGTTAGCAATTTGATATTCTGATATTTTTCAACATTTTAGCTGGAGAAACGGTGTTTGAGAAATCGAGAGATGCGTATCAAATACGGCGATGAACCAGCAAAGTTCATGGAAAGCGAAGTTGAATTAAATGAAGCAGTACAGGTTCATATCCATTTTTGCATTTTTTTTTTCTAGTATTGCTATATGAATTATGTGTCGCTGTTTAAGGAGATGCACGCATTAGCAACGCAACCTGACTTATATGAATTGCTTGTTGATCATGGCGCAACGGCTACTCTTTTGCAGTTATTAGCTCACGAAAACTCTGACATTGTTGCCGCTGTCATCAATCTTTTGCAGGTTCTTTTAAATTGTTGCGCAAAAGTTATAGGGATTTTTTAGAATGCTATGCAATACTAAAATATTCTTGGCTGAGATCATTAGATTCTCCAAATTTAAATTCTTCTACAATCGAGAATTCTTATGTTTAGTGTTTTCCTTATTTATTGAAAACTAAGTGTCAGAAACTGTTTTCAAGATTTTAAATAGCAAAAAAATCTTTTAAATATTTTCGAAACTCAATTTTTTGTTATTTGAAGGAATTAACAGATGTTGATACGTTGAATGAAGGTGAAGGTGGTGCTGCGAAATTAATTGATGTGTTGGTTGCCGATCAGTTAATTGAAACATTAGTACAGCAAAGCATTGAACGTTTGGATGAAACTATAAAAGACGAAGCCGATGCAATACATAATGCATTATCGGTCGTAGAAAATGTAAATTTCTATATATTTTTCGCCAATTTTTAAGTCATTGCATTTTTGAATCAAGATTTTTAGTCTTCGGGCGATGATGGTGATATAATTGAAGATAGCAATTTCCCATAAATTAGCGGTAATAGTTATTGATTCTGAAGAATTTAGCATTATCAATAAAAGAATTTAATATTTGAATATATTCAATGTTTGTATATTTTGAAATGTTTGAGTGCAGTAGTCAGCTATAATTTTAGGTAATTAAATCATCAAAAAACTAATCCTCCTTACTTATGGTATCAAAATTCTCTTTTTGCAGGTACTCGATTTCCGACCATCATTTGCTGACATTTGTGTCGAGCAGGGTTTGTTTGCTTGGCTTCTTCGCCGTGGAACTCAACGAGGAGCTTTGGATGCGAATAAGATGTTTGCTAGTGAATTGCTGTCTTTGCTTCTTCAGTCAACCGAATTAGCTAGAAGACGATTAACTGAAAAAGTTGATGGCTTCGATTTGCTGCTTCGTGTACGTTTTTCTTACACTGCGGTCTTAGTTATAAATTAAAAAAAAGTAGCTGTAATATACATCTCATCGATAGAGTTTCGATGTTGATTCTTCGACGTATAAGGAATTTGGACTCTTTTAACGCAATACACTTTAGGCTTTGGCCACTTATAAGCGTCATGATCCAGGGAGCGCAGATGAACGGGAACATATGGAGAACTTGTTCAATGCTGTATGCGCCGCACTTATGTATGCACCAAATAGACAGAAATTTCTGGACGGTGAAGGCCTTCAGCTAATGAATCTCATGCTGAGGTAACCGTTTATGATAGGTCTTTGTGATTCGTAATACATTTTTAATCGATTCTTTGCGAAAACTATTTTATTTTCACGTATTTACTTTTTAATCCTATCTTTAAAAGTCTCCAATGTTTTGTAGAGAACGTAAGCAATCACGTGAAAGCGCACTAAAGGTTTTGGATTACGCTACAAATGGTGCAGAAGGAAAATCGAATTGTGCGAAGTTCATCGATATTCTCGGTGAGCTTTTGAAACTCGTTAATAATAATAATCATATGCATTGGGTAATAATGGTAACTGGTCTAACTCTACAATGGTTACTAAGAAATGATTGTTTCAGACCAAAAACGGTTTAAAGAACCAATTAAATGACTTCATCTGATAATTCTTTTATATTGCTCAGTTGTACTTTCTGACGCTTATTCCTTTCTGATTATTTGTTTTCCTTCAAAGCTTTTATAAAGGTATTTTTAGGTTTGCGAACAATTTTCCCGCTGTTTATGAGAACTCCATCAAAGCAGAAAAGGAAAGATTCAACACCAGATGAACATGAAGAGCATGTTTGTTCGGTAAAATATATTCTTTTTATGATCCAAATTATAGTGAATGGTTGTTGCTGTTGTTGGCTATATATATATATTAATCAATTTGTTGATGCGAAAAAAAACAGTGCGAAATTTTGTAGGTTTTGGCATCTTTAT
Organism: Cercopithifilaria johnstoni; assembly: GCA_916381525.1. Classification (NCBI taxonomy): domain Eukaryota; kingdom Metazoa; phylum Nematoda; class Chromadorea; order Rhabditida; family Onchocercidae; genus Cercopithifilaria; species Cercopithifilaria johnstoni. Next base: position 58,136 of record CAKAEH010001433.1, read on the forward strand.
TGAGGTCTTGTGGTGAAGAGGGGCGTAATCGAATTTTTTCGAAATTTAGCGAACATGAATATGAAAAAGTCGACCGTGCAGTTGAACTCGTTTTAAAATATCAGTAAGTTTTACTTCTGAAATCAATTTTTATTATGCAAGAAGGCGGTTTTCTTTCCTTGTGAATTATTATGTTTTTGAAGATAGAGTACCTGAACGGAAAGATTGAAGTAAAGGGGAAGCTTTGTTATGTAGTAAATTTAAATAATTCTATTCGAATTAATGCATATTTTATTTCTAACTCTGGTTTTCACTCTGTTCAGAATTTTACAGCTCCCGGTATATTGTAAATAAACATATCCTATCTCACTGAGGATATTTAAAAAAAACAGTTATTAACATTTATATCGAGTAATTAAAACATATATTCAGGGAACGCGTGGACCGATTTGATACTCGTCAGGCTAATCTGATGCAGAACAGCAAATTATCTGATGATGAAATTGAACAGTTGTACCTGGATAAGTTGGATGCTGGTTTGTACACATTACAACGAATCATTTTAATTCTTGCAGATATATGCTCAAATGCAATGCCTGGCTGTCGTAATCGAGCGGTAAAGCTGTTGCAAATGCGCACTGGGAATGGAAAGCTTAGCAAACATCTTGTGCCGGTTATTTTTACTGTATTATTATTTCAGTTGCTTTTATTTTATATTCTTTTATTTTTCCAAGGTGATGATTGCACGAAATATCATTTATTGCCTAACGAATACGAGTGTTTCTCTAACTAAGCTAGGTTATACTTTATTTTTCAATCAGTGAACTGCTGCTATCATCATTTTCATAGGAATGTGTTCACCTATTTTCATGATTCCTGTTTTTAGGTCCTTGAAGAATACGAAATTAATTTAGGTGCAGAGGCAGATGAAGAAAGAAGGCGTACACGTCAGCTTATTGCACGACTAAATGGAATTGATAAAAACTAGATTTTTTAACTTACATTTATGTCCGCTGTAGAAATGATTCATTTTTTCTCTGTTGTTGTTATTCGTGGTTGATGTTTTTTGCTGTTTCATATTTACTATACTTTTTGTTCATGGATGAAATTACACGTCTTGATTGATGTGAACCGTCATAAATTTTAAATTTTATCTTTAACAAGACTGAGGGTTTTTCGAAACAAATAAAATGGTAAATATATTAGCTTAAAAAAATTGATAAATATATTAGCTTGGCGAAAACACCTTAATTCGGCATTCATTTACCATGATGAAAGAGTGCACAGATGCAATAAAGCAAAGACGAATGAAAAATAAAGTCGGGAGAGAATTAGAACGACTTAATAAAATAAAGTAAAGCTGAGGGGAATAAGTGTTGGTAGGGGCACATCGCGTCCTTGTAATTTGAAACTCGTTAGTTTATCAAAAAAAAAAAAGAAAATAGGCAGTTCGCCTCTTCTTGTTAGCAAGTTTGCCTCGTTAATGGAGTTTTGTGCTAGTGAACCGAGATAACATGTTCAAGGGAAGACTAGAAGAAAGTCCACGGTCAAAGTTCACGGTTTTGGCGATGTGTCCTAAAGCAGTCATACGTAATTCCATGTTACTATTGGTTTCCAGCGCAGGTCAGAAAAATTCAATTTGTTATCTAAACAAATTTAATTTATAAACGCAAGTTCTTGAAATCATCAATCATATAACATATTTGGCAATCATATATACAATGTGATATATCAGTTTCTTTCATGTTGGGAACGCACATGATACTTCAATCCACCGCACTGATACCACAGAGTTTCAAACTCAACAGCAGTTATCTCCGCACCTTTTTTTCTTGTCAACTGTGTTGCGTCAAGAGACAGCTCACACATTTCCAAATCATCTCGACCTAAACGAAGCGGAACTCATGTTATTTGTTAACAACAATCATCAATGGATAGTGAGATAGAGATAACTTAAAAGCTGGTACCTTGAAAATTTAAATGAATACTGAATGAATAACCTATAGTGAAATTACGAATGTCTCCCATACCCAAATAATTTTCATTGTTTTTCATGACCACATCATTCATTACATATGTATTTCTACGTCCATATGTTGATATAGAAAGAACAAGCGAAGGAATGAGAGGGAGAGGAATAGTTTATGATACCCACCAGCAAGAAGCAATATAGGTTTCTTATTTGGATGCAACTCCATCTGACGGGCAATCCATTGTCCATCGAAGTGGGCATACCACATCCCATGTGAAATTGCTACTTCCGATATATCTGCAAAGACAATTTATGATTAGCATACTTTAATAAGCTAATATGAATTCTGTTACTCATTATTAATTTTGGATAAACAAATATTGCTCTGTGAAACGTTACGAGATACCACGGCTTTTGAGCGAATAATTGCATGAAACTGCTTGCTCATTGTGGTATACATAATCTAAATTTAAAAAATGAGAACTTCAAGGCAAGATATGTATGATTCTGAACATACCACGCATATTCATAAGCCCACGAGTAGATTTTGCGAAGGGCACTTTGAAATATCGTTGGATAGTGACATTATTCTGCGAGAAATGTGAAGAGAAACCTTTACTGCCTAAAGTATGGAAACATTTTAATTAATTCTTAATATAACAGTATTCATGGATATCCGACATGCAACAGAATTTTATTGCTAAATCATTTTACGTTATAAGTTAGCTTCTGTTCAAAAGGATAAATGCTAATATAATCTGAAATAATTTTCAAGGAAGTAAAGCGGAAATGAGTAAGCATATTGAATTATTATTCCAGCTTCATCTTTTTGTATCATTTGAACCAATCACCATAGTTGTTCTTTTATAAATGAAAAATATCACATTTTCTTCATGAATTACCATGACATCTAATCCCGCTATTCAACAAAACTAAGAGAGTAATGGAAAGGCATTAAGTATCATTGCAGTCATTTTGTCTTACTTGAAGCGAGTACTGCCATTGGTATGCGATTTGTCTGTCGCTCAATAGTACTGCTCTCATTTAACTCTTTCCATTGTTGATAAATCTGTAAACGTCTATGGAATTCTTCTTTGCAAGCAAGCAATAAATCCGTATCTGAAGAAATTCATCAATTTGATAATATTAGATGAGAAATTAATTTTTTCACATGGTTCCTTCTGTTGTTAAAATATGCTATAATTTGAGCTGAGGGAAGAAAGATGAGGGAAGAAATGAACAGAAAAGTTAGCGCAGTTAAATGCTTCCTTCACAGTTAAATGCATGAAGTGATAAATGAATATTAAAATGACGTGAATTATGTCTAAAATTTCAAGTCATGAACGGCGATATTTCATACACTTCTATGCTCACAGCTTAATTAACAACTGAATTAAAACAAAATCACTGAAGGCCACAATTCTGAAGACCATGTGCTCGGTTTTTTGCGCTACTACCGCAAAATTAATTTTCTTTTTAAAGTCAATATAAAAAGTTCTATAAAATCAAGCTGTGAATAAATGAAATACCAGTGGAAGTATTGATGATATCGCGAAGTTCGACGTATTTGTACTTCGTCAGATTATATTTAGAAGTGCTAATACTTTTCTCTTTCCTGCTAAAAACTTGGTAAATTTTATTGGAAAGCTTTTTGTAAACAACAGATTTATTTCAGGCCGGCTGTTGGTTTCATTTATCTTTGTTCAGACAGTAGTCCTCTAGATTGTCACTTTACACTCATCTTAAATTTCAGCTTCCATATAACTAGTCTTACACAAATTTTTAAGATCAGAAACTCGTCAAGAAAGTATTCCAATCATTTGCTTTGATTTTAACAAACCATTGATTCCATTGATTTTACAAACTCATTCAAGCAACATTACTTACGATGATGATACTTCTTTATGCTATTAATATCATGTAGTCTTATACATCAGAAAATATACCTTACAATGCTACCTTAGAAAAATCAGTATACCGCGTTAAAAAAAACAGTTTTTTTTATTTATCAAGAAAAATTTCAAATATGCGCAATCTTACGAGGCATTACTTTCCACCATTTGTAAAGTAGGATCTTCCCTCGCTAGCCTTCTTGCAATTTCTTCATCTAGTTCCTCTTGTTTCAGTTCTTCATTTCTAAATTAAAATTGAAAATTTGTAAAGAAACAGATAGAGTCTTTTTATTATCTTCTTTTTGATTAGAATTACTTAACTCTTAAATCTAAAAAATGAGCCAAAAAACAACTCGACGGCATCGAAAAGCTAAACGACTTTTTAATCAAAATATTTACCGTTGGCGTTTGATCTTTTCTTCACATTCATTTTGCGCATTTAAAATTTCCCGTTGTCGACGATATTCCTCTTCTTCCTGTTTTCTTTGTCCTTCAAGTTTCGTTCTCCTTTAAAAATTTCTAATTTTAAACACATATGAAACATCTATTTCTACTTTGAAAACCATTTCGAAACATATTTTGCATTGTAAAAAATATAATTACTACTCGATGCGCTGTTGTCCCAGTTTTTCTTCTTCCAGTTTCTTTTCCTTTTCTTTCTCCATTTCTAAACGTTGCTTCTCCTCTATTTCTTTGATCTTCCTCAACTCATTTCGTTCAAATTGCTGCCTGCATGTTTGCTGTTTTTCCATCAACAATAGAATGGATTAAGAATAAAAAATTTTATTTCCATCAAAATTCATATTTTTTTCACAGTATAATACGATTAACACTGCAATATATATAGTCTGCCAGTAAACTATATTCAAAAAATGAATGAACACACTAAAGGATTGTCCTCTGCGCTTCTGCAAATGAAAGTTCGTTGATTTTTTAGAAATTCCTGTGAGTAAAATAAATGTTTAGCTTTTGTGTA
>CAKAEH010001434.1:0-62731 GCA_916381525.1 Cercopithifilaria johnstoni
TTCCTTATCATCCGTGTCATTGACATGATTCCCATCACCATTATTATTATCATCATCATCACTTCCGCTCGAGAATATGGATATGCCACTAATACAGTGATCAGAAAACAATCCACTGGCAGTCGATCATATATATTTATTTAAAAAAAACATTTCATAAAGTTTAGCTTTAATTTAATCAATTTCAATTCAACAAAAGTGCACTTTAATTATTCTTGAAAAATTTTCACGAAATATTCAAATAAATTTCTTTTTCTTTGATTTTTATACACAAATATTAATTGTCTATTAGTAATTAATTATTCATACAACTGATTATGTATTTTATATATATATAAGTTCTAAATTATGAAATAATTTTTGTTTATTTATCAAAATTTTTTCTATTTTCGTTTTCTCTTTTTGTTTTATTATAATTAATATTAACCAATTTCATCGCTGAGGAAAATACGTTTTGCAAAGAATTCTTCGGTATTTCTTGCCGAATATTCTCTTTTTCTCTTTCTTTTCAATTATATTTTTTCATCTTTTTCACTTTCGATTTTTTATCTTTTATTTCATTTAATCTTTCCTATATTTTATTATCTTTTTTTCATCGGTCTATGCAATATTTTTGCTAATTCTTTCATCAATTCCTTGCTGAATTTAGTGATATTTTTCGTTTCACCCATTTCCGTCAACAGCTTTCCTATCACTTTTTCTCCATCATTTCCATCCTTTCTGCATCTTCTCCTACCGTAACTCTAGTAGTTCTGCTTTATTTTGGGCATTCACTCTCTTAGACTTACTTTCTTCTCTTTCAGTATCATCCATCATCAATTTGATGATTCCTTCTGAATCCAACAATCTGAATCCATTTCAATACCAATCCTTTTTTATTAATATTTTTCTGCAACATTTGTTGTCAAATAACAAATTTATTGACATTTCAGCTAAATTCATTGAGTTAGTTTCTAATTTTTTGAAATATTAACTGATTAATTTATTTATTTATTCATAATAAACGAATGAATTAAAGAGTTCGAATATTTTTAACTTTCAGATAATAATCTTAAAAACAAAGAAATACTTCGAATTACTTATTTCGACTACGAATAAATGAACAAACGAATGAATTGAATCTATTTATTGATTTTCAGATGGTCTAATTTTGACCGTATTTATCGTAGATAATAATTTCATTCTGACTATATCTATCATAGATTAATCCGGAATAATCACAGTGAATGTTAGATTGACATGAAACGATGGAAGAGTTTTTGTACCGTTCCTCAATCTTTCACAACATTTATGCAATGGGAAAAGTCAAAAAATGATTTACCAAATATTTTCTGTCACTTTGACATATTATTGTAATTCTGCATAATTGTAAATTTATTCTTCAATTAAAAATTTCTTATTTCTCAAATTACTTATCTCAAAAATATCCTCGCATTTATTATCATGTAATAGCAATAGCCTTCTGTAGAAATAATTCGCATATTTTAATGGCTTTTATTTCCATTTTACGATGCAATATTGAAAGTCGCAAAATACTTTATAAAATATTTCTGATTATTTTAAAACTTAATTCCCATTTTATATAACTATTAAAAGCTGAATTCATCCGATGCTTTACTATAGCGTTAATCGTATATTCCTTTAAGCACCAATTTCAGTATCATCAGTTCTGAAATTTACAATTTTTCTGATAAATTGGAATTAAATATCATTATAATTTATGCTGAATTCAATTAATAAAATGCAATAAACAAGATAATTTATTAAAGCAGTCTATAATTCGATCTAAATAATTTCGCCTTGAAATTAATTCAAAAAATAATGTTAAAGTATATACTTATTCTTTGCTTAAAAATAATTCTTAATGCTAAAAGGGAAAAATTGGAATGGTATTAATTTATCCATTGGAATATTTATCATATCAGAAAATGCAATTAATCTTAGTTAACTGAAATTTATTCCTTTACCTTTTCCAATTCCAATATCTGTCATAGCAATAGAAGCAAATTAATTGTTTATTTATAAAACCACCTGCTCATTTTACTGGTATTTTATTAGAAAAAAGGGAAAATCTTTTTATTGCTTTTTGAAAATTCAATTATATTTTTTTCATTTAACCATTTTATTTACTATTCAATTTTATTACATCGAACTTTTGCTAATAAAAAGAAATTTTGAAATAAAAATGTAAGAAGAAAATGGTGAAGGAAAAAATTGGTTAGCAACCAGTTATTGCTATGAAATAAATATTTAGTACGAAATAAGAAGGATAAGGTAATTGAAAGTAAGTTAAAGTTATTTGATGGATTATAAAGTTAGCTTTTTTTTACTTGAAAAGTGCAATATATAAATAAGCTGTAAAATTGAATTGAAAGAAAAAGATTTAATTAGATTTCATGAAAAATTCACCTTTATATTTATTTATATTTATGTAGCAGAAATTTCTCACCTTTTTTCAGATATGTAAAATATCTTTTTGTGAAATCTTATTGGTCCAATATTAATTATTATTATTATTACTGTCTCTAACTGATTAAGTAAATTATTCATACGAATATTGTCATATAACAAATATAAATTAAGAAAAAATAAAGAAATAGAAATAATTTTAAAATTTTTCGATTGATTGATAATTAAATAATTATAAATCACCTGTTTTATCTCATAAGATATGTTCTTTTTTATTGCTATTACTGTTTAAATTTGACCTTTTAAGATGAAAATTTTAATTTAATGAAAAAAGAAAAAGGAAATTTCACATTTAGTGAAATGGGTAATCGTGAATCATCGACAAAGGAAGAGGATGGGAAGACGAAAACAAACGATCAGCCACGTTTGTATCAATATGTTGATATTCATGGCGGCGGTGATTTGATACCTTTGATGTGGCAAGCTAAAAATAGTAATGATTTTTCAGAAATTAATGAATTAATCTATTCGAAGGTTCGATTTAATTTTGATTATTATTAATGATAAGATTTAAGCAGTATTCATTTTTAAAATATAAAATTTCGTGAAAGCATAAAATAACCAAAAATGCATAAAAATTAGAAATGCATCAAATTATGGCTAATAAAGTTTACTATAATCATTTTAGCTAACTTAAATTGTGAAATTATTTTTGAAGGAAAAAAGTAGAGAGGGAAAACGAAATTAATTAATTAACAATGCTGGTAAAATATGTATGAATAAAATATTTCATTAACTATTAAAATTCTTTCAAAAATTTTCTTTTTAATTGAAGAAATAACAATTTTTGAAATATCTTATTTAGTAAACTATTTGAAATTGATTTCAGAAGAAGCTAAGATTATCTTAAACAAATAATTCATAAGGAAATTAATTAATGTTTGTTTAATTTAATTTTAGATTAAAAATTTTATGTATAATTCGGGTAAAGGAAAAATGGTGGCAGTTTCTGAATTGGTGAAAATCCGCAATAAGGAGCGCAATGCAATGTTAAGTGCATTGAAACGTAAGAAGGGAAAAGGCAAAAGTGGCCCAAATATTTTGGATGATTTCAATCAGGAAGGAGAAAATCAAGGCGATTTAAAAAAAGGTGTATCTCATGCCAAATAAATGAATAATGCAAATAGTAATAATATTGATAAATATTAATACAATATATAAAATTATAGAATGATTATAATATAGCAAATCATATGCAAAATGTAAAAAAACATGCTAAATATAAGTGAAACTGGAAGATTGTAAGCATAGGAAATAAGTGAAAATGGGAAGTAATATTTGAATTCTTACCACTTATTACATTAGCAGTTATCATCGTTATTTTGTAGCATTGAAACTTTTGGAAGGTGGCGGACGACGTGGTGACATGGATTCGAAGTATCGTGAAGTAGTATGGAAATTAGACGAACGTGGTAATATGGGTGAGAATCTCGTTGGTCTATGCTTATTGCAAGGAACTGCAATACATAATCATTTGGCTCGTCATTTAATCAAATTGTATCCAAAACTTGTCAACGATATTTTCATCAGTGTAAATTACTATGGTATGATTAAATGAAATAATTACTGCATGATGAAATCATTATCTACTAATTTTGATATATTTACTTTATCATTAATCAAATGAATATGTTGTACTTTACTTTTTATCATTATTATACAGTAACAATTCCTTGCTGCAAAAACCTTAAAAAATTAGTAGCCATTTAGTTAGAAAATAGAAATGTGTTGAAAATAGAGAAAGCTTTAAAAAAACATGATGAAAAAGAATCAGATGATAAATTTTCAAAAAATATTTGTATAACAATAAAGCTTACAGGATTATCACCGTTACATCAAGCCATAATGAACGAGGATCCGTCAATGGTTAGTTTTCTACTACAACAAGGCGCAAATATCAATCAACGTTGTTATGGTGCATCATTTTATCCCGATGATCAAAAAAGCAGTCAGACTGATTCGTTGGAGCATGAATATGTGGAACTTGGTCTGAAAACATGCTATTCTGGGTTAGCCAATATTATTTCACGAAGTATTTTTCTCTAAAGATATGTTTCATTATCATCATTTCATAATCATTTATGATTAATAATTCCAAACATGAACATAAATCGTTTGTGGAAAAAATAGTTTACAAAATTGAAATGCCAGACATAATTTATGAGATATTTAAATTAGTTAAATTATTTCAAAAACCAAAAGTAATAAAATTGCAAAAGCGCACGAAATAAAACAAAAGAAATTCGAATTTTTTGCTATTTTATAAATTAAAATGAAATTCTCAAAAAAATGCAAATTATAGAAATTTTACTGTGTTTTAGAAAATTTTAAGAATTATTTTTGGATAATATTTTCGAGCATTTTAATTAAAATTTCACATTTTTCCAACATTCAGCCAAAAAATGTTTGCGATAGTTTAAATTGTCGGAATATTTAATTGCTAAAAAATTTCTTTCCAATTTTTGCTGTTTAGACGAATGTATTTTGGCGAATATCCGTTATCATTTGCGGCTTGCATTAATCAAATGGATTGTTTTCGGTTATTGGTAGCAAAGAAAGCTGACTTAAATCAAAAGGATACGAATGGCAATACAGTCCTACACCTTGCTGTAATCCATGAACATCCAGTAAATGATTCAAATTGTTTTATGTGATTTAAATTTAATGAAATAATGCAAAATAATTGCAAATTCTTATGTGTTAAGTTTTCAAATAAATCTTTCTGCAAATTTTTTCATTTATTGCAAAGTTTTTTCCAAATTACTTTTATAATTATTTAATTTCAAATTTTGGGATTGAAATTTTAATTTCTAACTTTTTCTTTTGCATCAGGAAATGATTAAACTATCATACGATATGGGTGCTAAGTTACAAATAGTTAACAAACAGAATTTAACTCCGCTCACTTTAGCTGCTCATTTGGGAAAAAAAGAGGTACAAATATTACCTATCAGTTGAGATATTATTCATAAAAATTTTAATTTATAACATTTCTTCAATCTTCATTGTTTCACTCATTACAACACAAATTAATTGATTAACTTTCAATTAAATCATTTTTAAAATTAACAAAATTATTTTAAAATTTATTTCACATTTTTTTTTTTTACAAATTTCACATCTTTCTTCTTCCTTGTTTGATTAATTTTAGATGTTCGAATTAATCCTAAAATTAGAAGCCGATGTTGTTTGGATATACGGTAACGTGAGCAGTTTTGCATATCCATTAGCTCGTATTGATACGATAAGTCAAGAAACTGGAGAAATGAATGAAGATAGCGCGTTATCACTTATTGTTTATGGTGTAAACATCTTATATGATTAATAATAACACTTATTTGTATAGCTATTAGTAATATAGGAACCTTATAATACAGATATTGCATTTTTAAGTCATATATACCATGATACTGCCGATAAGATCCTTATCCTCCTGTACTTTCTGATAGATGTTCATAAATATTCATAATAATAACTGGAAGGAAACATTTTTTTTTCCGTGATAGATTTTGTTGTTAAATTAATAGATCCATTTTTTTGTTTGTTTATTATCAGTTATTTGTTTATCAATTAACCAATTTGATTGCATCTCATTATCAACTTCAACAAAAGCAAAAATTTTTTCAAAAAACAAACATTTCAGTTCATACAATATTCTATATTCCTTTCTTTCTCTCTTAGAATTTAATTTTGTGTGAATTTTAGGAAACAACGAAACATTTAGAACTTCTCGATGGATTGTTGGAAGAATTATTAGAAGCTAAATGGAAAGCATTTGGACGACGATAGTAGGAATAATTTTATAAAAGAAAGAAAAACGAGAAAATTCATACTAATACGATTTTTCCTCTTCAACTATAAAATTGCATCCAATCAAATAATTAATCTTAACGTAGCAAAACTTCAAACTTTTCTCTTTCAAAAATTTAAAATTTAGGATAAATACTAATTTAACGAACACATCGTTTCATTAAAATTTTCTTTACAACTTGAAGTGGATATTTGAAATAATTAACAATTAGGTTAATGATTGATTAAAATGACCAAAAATCACTTTTATAGTTTGACATTATCATTTTCGTGTTTTGTGGTTTACTTCATATTTGTTTTCATGGCTTTTATGTGTCGACCATTTTCGATGACAACAAAGGTTAAATTTAAAATGCTTAATTAACATAATAAATATTTCTTGATAACATCTTTTATTTAAAATGTTAATATAAACTATTAATACGAACATAAAAACCTTTCGCTCATTTAATTCTTACTCTTATGTTCATTCAATTGTCTTACTTTTATCACTACCTTGCTAATATTATCAATATCAATAATCAAAGGTGATAACACATGGTGAAATTCACACTGCCAATACATCCATTCCATGCAACAGTACTTCACCTGATAATCCATGTTTTAATTCAACTTATACTATGTTCGATTATACCATTCTCAAAGCTAAAATGCTGCAACCATTTTCATCCCACGCTGCAAACGAGAAAATTTCTTGGACATTAAAAAATTTCGGTATGTTTTAACGCTTTTCATATGAAATTTATATTTTACATTTTTTTGATTATATGTTAAATTTATTTTCCTAAAATTTATCATTTCTTTAATATTTCATTCACTTAATTTTCTTGCTTTATGCAATTCAACTAATTATGCCATTAATTAGCAATCGATTGTACTATGAATGAAGAAATTTTGCTTTCTTCACTGTCTATTGTTATTAGAGGAAAAACAAAATTTAATTTGATTAATTTGAATAAATAAGAGATAAATTATTCTGATACTTAATTTATTGAAAAAATATTATTCTTTGATCTTATCATTCGAGAATCCAAAAATTTATCTTTCACTAATAGAGCGAATAGAAGCTGAAAATAAGCAGATTATATGATGTTTGGGTTATATTGCTGAATTAGTACATTATGGTCAATTATTTTAATTACTAATTATTCCAATAAGCTATATTAATGATTTTTTCAATAACTTTGGATAGTGAATTTTTTTTTCATAGAAGAAGCTTGGTATAATTCTGATCTCTGCCATATGTGGCGATATACTGGTGCAGGATGGCAGCAACATGTAAGTTTATAAAATGAGTTAGAAAAGATATGACAAATCTTTTCACTGATTAATGCAGAATTATCGATTCACATTGGTAGAGCTTCGAATTAGTCTTCCACTTAAACAACTTTTTAATGAATTTGCTGAAGCTGTTAGCGTCGGCAATTAAAAACGATATGCCTGAATTAGAATGTTGTGAATGTTACAGTATTATATTAATTACTTATTACATATTATATTATATTATATTATATTAATACATATTATTATATTACGTATTATTATATTATATTATATATTATATTAATTACATATTATATTAATTATATAAATAATGAAATATAATGCTAAAATAGATAAGAATACAGCATTAAAATACTGGAGTATAGTTTTAAAATAAATAAGATTTGATACGCTAATTATTTTTTATTCTGCATAAATAATTAATAATTAATATTTTACGAAGTCTAATTTCCAAAATTAATATGAAATGAAATAGGTTCGATTAGTTGCTGAACAAATGGTACTATTAATGGCATTACTTCAAATCGTTTTTGATGCGATGGATATAAAAAATGTTGGTCGAAAACGATGGTGGCGTGTTATGGTATTCCATTTCATTTAATTATATGAATTTCATTAAAAATCTTGAACTTTTTCTTTTCAAAAAATTTTTGAATAAAATAAATTACATTGCAGAAATCATTTCCGGCTAAAATTGCTTACAAAATTTCATTCATTTTTATTTTGCTAATTGTACCGATACGATTAGCATGTGTATTGTGCCCAACAATGCTTCTATTCGACAATATTCTATCATTAATGATCGTCCTATTAACTGGCGCACATTTTTTATTTTACACACGGTATTCCTTCGTATTATTTCTATTAAAATTTAAATCAATAATTTAGTCGAGTCTATTTTATCTGCAAAATTTTACATCGGTTAAAAATTATTTTCTTTTATAGGTGAAATTTTAGAGGATGCAATTTGAATTTATGTAACAATTATTATTTCACATTTAAGAGCTTTGAAATTTATTGGGCCATTTGTTTTAATGATTTATACAATACTTTCACGTGATATAAGCCGTTTTATGCTTATTTATTCGATATTTCTCATCGGATTCTCTCAATGTTTGTTAATTTCTAATTAAATTTTTCATTATTTAAAGATTATAAGCATTTCAAAAAAAAATTCTTTCATCAAATGATTTAACCTTTGTTTTAATCATTTTTTAAAGAAACTTTTAATTTAATGTAACAAATAGAAAATTTAATTGTTTTACTTTCATTTTCTTTGTTACTAAATTAATGGAATCGCTGGGATGTAAGCCTAAAGTATTGTAAGCCTAAAATGTCATAAACCTAAATGCTTATAGAAGCCGGGAATTTAAGTGCAACAAAATTTTGCCAGCCATTTATCGCTTAACTCTTTTCTGCCACTCTTTCCATTTGCTATTCATAAATATTTTATTATTTTAAACTATTTAGACCTTGTTGATCTTATTATCAATCTCTAATTAAATTAATGCTTTAATTTAAAAGCATTTCATTCTTAAAAATAGTCTTTTGTCTTAAACCTACAATCTTGTTAAGTAAATTATAGCTATATTGAAAAATTAATTAATCATACTAAGTAATGTGTTTATTTGTTGAAATTCTATTTTCAATAAACTATTTATTTCTAATTTCAAAACCTTTCAAAACTTCTCTTTTTTTTAAAGCATTTTATGTAATTTTTGGAGCTTGCGAACGAGCAAGCAAAGCGAAGTCTACTCGTTGGGAGAATATTTTACGTACTCCGTTTGAAGCTATCTTGCGATTATTCATTATGACAATTGGCGAATTTACCATTTTCTATCGATCGCTGAATACATGCGAGGAAAGAATGATGCAAATAATTGGTAAGGTAAGCATTTGTAAGTTTTAATTTCATGAAAATTCAATAAAAAAACAAAATTTGAAATACAAAAGTAATGTTTGATATTCACAATTAGTATTAACCTTTTGGTTTCAAAAAGAAGAAATAAGAAAATTGTAAAATATTTGGAATAAATTTGTGTCTCTCTGTGTGTCTGCGTGTGTGTCTCTATATGTGTGTCAATTAATTAATTTAATAACATTTTACATAGTTTTGAATAAATGGTAAATGAAAACAAATGATTAATTGCTACTAACGAAAATTTAAAATATTCGATCTCAGAAACGAAAAATTCCTTTTTTATATCATCAAAGTAACGACTATTCCTTTTAATTTGCATGATAATAATCGATATAATTTAAATTAAAATAATGTTTTTTTTTTTGATTGCAGTTTTTATTTATCATATTTGAATTATTTATTAGTATCATGCAGTTTAATTTATTAATTGCTATGATGACACGAACTTATGAAACTATTTCGAGAACATCTACCGAATGGAAAAGACAAGTTTGTTTTATCAAAAAATGTTTAGTTAAATGATCAATGTATAATAAAACTAATGGTCGCTGTCAGTAAAAACTAGTAAACAATTGATATAGCTATTTACGAGCTATTTTCTTTAATTTATACACACATTAATCACTAAGAAAAATAGTCGCTGTCAGTCGCTGTCATATTGCAATGCTGAAGTAGTCTCGTCTTAAAATTAAAAAAACCTTTTAAACAATAAGAAATCTTAATTTTTGTAGTAATGAAATGCTTATTAAAACTTTGCTTATTCATTTCTAATCTCTAATTATTATACTTAAAAAGAAAATTCAGAAATTTTAAGAAAAGAAAATGATAGACTAAATTGATTTCATAATGCATCATTAATCTTTCTCAATTTTTAATTTTAGCATTAATTTTAATTAATTAGTTCATTTTAATTACAGTGGGCTCAAGTAATTTTATTTTTGGAGCTATCATTGAAACCAAAAGAGCGTCTTATTGCAATGCTGAAGTATTCTCGTCCAATTGGTACGGATAAAACAAAGCGTTCATTTGTTGTTGCTCGAAAGACAACAGTTAGTTATGTTATTAGCAAAATTTATCAATAAACAAACATTGAATAAATTTGAAAATAATTCATTTCTTTATCAACTTGAAATCATAAATTTTATCTTAATGGACATTATCCTCTTAGATTCCGTCTTAAATTATCCTTTCAGATTCCATTTCGATATTATCTTGCGGAATCAATTCTAATTTTCTCTTTACATTCGATTTTAGTAGGAAAAATATTGTTTTATTTTATAGTTTTTCAATCAAAATTTCCAGAGTGAATCGATGTCACAAACTGAAAAGCAATTATTGGAACAACAGGAACGTGATTTACGTGAAGAAAAACGAGCATTATTGAAAAGACGTTTGAAGGTTGATTAATAATACGTCTTTGATTAAAAAAATGGAATTTTTGTTTTATCGTTTAAAAGGTTGACAAAATAAAACAAAAAAAAATTTGAAACGAACTTAGAAATTTAAGAAATACTCACGAATTTTCATACAGTTTGAATTTATGTTTCTTTTTATAAATATCATTCCTGTAAATGAGAAATTTTATTTAAATTTGTAGGATTTTGTACATACACCGGATGGTCGTAGACCGATGACATCATATTTGTCAACGCCATTAAGAAATATCACTGAGGCGAAAAATGATTGATAAGAAATGTTTATCATTATTCATTATCATATTTGTTTAAACTTCGTTTTATCCTAACCTCTTATAAATGTGTATTAAGTAAAGTTAAGATATTTAGATTTGAAAAAAAGCTCAAGTAATTAAATTTAAAATAATAAGTTTCAAAAGTTCCAGTTAAAAAAATGAAAAATATATCGATAGGAAGAATTTACTTACCAATTTTTTTTGCACTAAAATAATTAAATACTGAAAATTTCAAAACTATAACGAATACAACTAATGATTAGTATCGAGAATCTATCGCAGGCATGAAGATAAAGACAAAAACTCGCTAATGTCCAGTATTACGAATCCATCGGGAGATGATTTAAATTATTTGGTGAAGAATATTTCTTGATGATAGTCATCTTGCTTTAATCAATTAAATGAATTTCAAAATGATTATTGATTATTCTTGCCAGTTATCAGTGTGAAGCAGCTCTTACTAATTCTGTTTCGGATTTTATAATAAACACATTTCGTCATCCTTCCTTTTTTTTGTAATTTGGTGTTAAAATGATATATTTAATCAATGTAGATGAAACAAAATAACCCATAACGATTATCATTATCTTATCAATAAAGAAAATTGCAAGCTATTATAATAGAAAAAGTATTAATCATAAGGGAATCATAAAAATATTAGCAGAAATTAGATTTCAAAATGATGAGATCTAAATAATCAGATAAATCAGTAATTGATCAAAATCAAGCAAATCAATAATTGAACATATCAGAACAAAGTTATGAGAAATAACAGAAAACGATGATCTGAAATAAAGTTTGAATAAAATATTTTATTTAATTAACTTCAAATATAATGTATAGAATAGTTTCAAAAGCAATCGTTGCAATATAAACAAAAAGTTTAAAACAAAATAAGTTAAAATTTGAGATAATAATTTAATGAGTCTGTCGGTATATCACAAAAATATTACACAAAGTAAAAAGTAAAAGGGAAAAAGAGTGAAGCGAAAATTTATAGCAAAACTTTCTTTGATTTAAAGATGGAAATTTTAATTGTATTAAATCCAAAATGATGGAATTCACTAATTTACATTATTTCTAAAAACAAATATAATTTCAAATTATATTCAGAAGCATATTTTGGAAATTTTTTAATTATAAAAGCTGATTTGCTAACTAAACTTTAATTTCTTTTTTCGGTCTTATATAAATCTTTTGTTTTAATAAGTCAGATAAACTGATTTTTAGCATAGGCTTTAATGAGATTTATCAAATTAATCAATCAGCAGCTAGTCTATGATAAATTAATTCATCATAAAAATTAATTAATTTTAATACGGAGTAGGATTTTTTTTTTAGGAAAATTTCCAGCAATTGTAAATTAGGAATAACTGTCAACAAATTTAGTCAGGCCATTTTAGAGTATTTGTTTCATTTTCAAGAGAATAATTCATCTCATTAACTTACCATTTTACAGAAATTTCGCCGATATTTCATAATTAATCAATTTATTTTACACTGTGAAAATAACATTATGGTAATTTGTTGGTAATAAACTGTAAAATTTAGAATTAAAGAAAAAATAATTAGTATTTACCATTCATCGAATAATTTATTCCTCAAGTCTTTTGAATTATGCCGCCATTTGTTAAAGTTTGGAAATATTTTGAAATTTTAACACAAAATTTTTACCATACATAAGCTTATTTCAAATGTTTCCTAAGCAATTCCAAAACACTTCAAATGGTAGTGAAGTACTTATTTTTTCAATTTTACACTTTGCATTCAATTCATTTGCTCTTTTTATCTTATCTTACTGATAATTTAATTAATTAAAGGCATAAAAACATTGAATAATTTATTGCACGTTTATCTTACAAATGCAAATTGTTTTATCCAAAGGAATTTCAAATTTTAAAATTAATTTATAAATAACACTCATTTTTTTGAAATTCGTTTATTAATTAGAGGAAATAATAATGGAAAAATTGTCGCATTAAATGAAATAACACTGATTTCAAAATTTTTCGTTTCTTTCAAAGCAAATTCATCAAATGGAGAGATTTCATACCAAAGTATTATATTTCAATATGATAACCATTACAGATAATCATTATAGTAGTCAGCGAATAACTATTCGATAATGATAATAGTATTTTGTTTCTCATTAAATCGTTAACTCTCGAAGTTTATACTCTTATCATTTGTTACTTAAATAAGTATGTTAGTTTCATTTTTGTCTTTTTTCCATCAAAAAATTAAAACTGATACATCAAATACACCTTCAATTAATACTACCTGTTAATCAAATAATATTATTGAAGAGTTAAAGATCAAATAATATTATAAAATTTAATGTATTCGACATTTACGCCTTAATTATATCTTAAATAAACATAAAACATTAAGCAAACAAAAAAACTTTGTTAATTGTTGTTTATCAGTGAATTATCGATAATTTAATTAATAATAAATAATTTTAAAAGGCATAATTTGAAAAAGTTACACTTACAAAACCATTTTTTCTGTTTTTGCTGAAAAAAATTTTCCTTTTTTTGATTTGTATGGGAGAAGAATGTTGAAAATGGTTGTCACTAATAAATTATACTATTTGAAATAGTAATGGACAGTTTGAATTATGCATTTAAAAAGAAAAGAAAGCAAAGAAAAATATGCAAATGATATGATATAATAAATTTTGTTTAACACCGATATTTACAGTAATTAAATTATAAAAAAAGAAGAAAAATGATAAGAAGTGGTGATAAAAATTATCACACTGAAAAAGTTAAATAAAATGTAAAAATGCATTTGGATGTTAAAATGCTAAATTCGAGTGATTAATTCCATTTGTGAACAATGTGTTGATAAATCAATTAATCATTGCATATCATTATAAAAATGTTAAGACGAGCAGCATATGAACTTATCAAATGTTATCAGATAAAGAGTATCAGATAAAGAGTATCATTTCTTTTCCAATTATTCGATTCACATATTGATAAATAAAGTGATAAATGTTTAGCTATGAAGAGTATTTAAATCAATAATTCAATTTTTTAATTACTAAAATGCTTCTCTGCTATAATTCTAATCAGTTATATTATATTCCATATTTTTATCAAATCTGATTGAAATATTATCAGAAAGTTCGAAATAATGATAGAATTCAAATCAATCAAGTGTAATGTGTTACGATCGGAAGTGTTACTGGATTTAAAATTTGTGAATTTTGTTGCAATTCGGATAATCTTTTCCGAGATTGTAGTATTTCATACTTCAGTGATATTTTTGGCGACACATTTTGAACTGTATTTGATACTATAAGAGAAACTGGCATAGAGAAGATATTGCTAACTCGTTGTCGTGGAATATATTCCAACTTTTTCCTCTCCAATGCAACTTTATTGAATCCTTTGTCGGTGTAAATTGGCTTAAACCACCATGGAAAGAAATAATCGCGCAATATCCAAATGTTGAAAATAAACCACGAAATAAGACAAAACAAACCAAATATGTAATAAATGTTTTCGCGGAATTCAATAAGATTTAACAGACTGTATACCTGCAAAAAATTTCATTTAAACACTTTAAAAATTTGGAAAATTTTATTCAAATTTAAAAGAAAAATCTTTTTCTTAATTACGAGGCTTTGTTTTATACATTTTTATTGGTGTCACAATTTGAACATTAATTAAAAGTTAAAAAAGTTTTTCTATGATATTTAAAGAAGATGTTAAAGTGAAAATTTCGTTGTATATATTCCAGGCTGAATAACTGTCTAATTAATTTATGAAGAAAAAGAAATGGAATTGATTAAAATTACTAAATATAACTTATGTACATAAAAATAAAGTTTGTCCGAATGATATCCGTTGAATTTATTAATTTCAGTTTGTTTAATTCGTTGAAAACAGTAAATAAAAGTGTGAAATATGTGAATGATTAATATTGCCTTTGCAGGGTATATTTATGATTATAAAATTTATATTTTTCGGAAACTCAGTTTTTCAATTTATTAATTAGCAAATAATTAGATCTTATAAATATCTAAATTATATATCATAAGTCGATGAATATATAATTTAATCTAATTAGTCTATAAACTCATTTTAACAAATTGCATGTCCTTAAAATTGTAAAATTTGAGGTGAAAAATTTCTTTTATTTCATTAATTTTTCTTTCCGCTTGAATAATTTCTTTTTGAATTTGAAAAATTTATAACTGATAAAATGCAATAACTTATCAATTCTGATAAATGTTTCCAGATAATAATTCATCTCATCGATTGGAATGATTCTTCTTATGAAATTATTTAATAAAGAGAAATAGTTTGATTCCTCAAAATCTATTTAGATCAAAATAAAAAATCGATGAAATCTCAATCAATGATATACGAATAAACAATGGAAAAATCGATAATTTATGCATAATTAGTTGAATAAGTCCAAAAAAATTCTTACTTATATTGTTATCGAGATCACATCTATCTTTTTATATGATATCGATTACTGAGGGAGGTAATCTAGATCCTGTTCTCTTTATAATTATTAATAGTAAGGCTTTTTTTAGTATGCCTAAGACTTCACTTGCTGGGCTATTTATACAATTCTAGGCTATTTTAGCTTTTATTTAGTATTGTTCTTTAATGAGCGCTTTACTGTGCAAATATATTCATTTAATGTATTTATGTAAATTAATCTTCAATATTATTATGCTCTAAATCTGACCGAATATAAAATGAATTACAAATTTGCAATTTGAACGGATGAAAATTTAACTTGGAATTACGAAATGCTTAAATTATTTTTAAGATGCATATTGAAGCTATTTGGTTTAATGTATTAGCATTGAGCTACTAAAGGAGAAAATAAACTCTTTTTGTTCTAAAGTTTTCAAAATATAATCTTTTTGAAATAGAAAAATATGAAAGGAACGAAAGTAATACTTCAAAATTTGTTTAGAATCAACGGAACAATACAGTAATAATAATTATATTAATAATTAATATGAATATTAGTGATAAGGATGATTATAGTAGTAATAAATTATACTAATGATAATAATAATGCAATAGCAGTGGTAGTTATAGTAATGATAATAATAGTGCAATAGCAATTCTGAATTTAATCTGAAATTTAATAAATTTCCAATTTCCTCCTGATTATTCGAATTATCAAAAAGCATTAAAGTTTATTCGAATGAAACATACAAAATTAAAAAGTAAATAAAATTTGCTACAAACATTTCAATGTTAATTGAATGTTATTAGTACGACAAAAAGTTTTTAAATAATTACTTTAGTTTTTAGGAAAAGTACAAAGCGATAAGATTTTTAGTCTTTGAAAAAAGTTAGTAGTAATTTTTTTGTCAATCGATTTATTCGTTAATTCGTTATTCGTTAATTAATGAAAGTTAGTTAATAAAAGTTAATTAATTAATAATTAATAAAAGTTATTCGTTAATTAATGAAAGAATTTTTCCGTTTTGGCTTTTGCTTTAATTCTTGTTATCCAATTTAGCTCCTCAATTTTTATCAATGAAACATATGATAAAATGTGATATCATCAAGTAAAATCACACATGATTAAGTCATCTATCAATTAGATCTTTTAATCATTTTTTAATTATTCAATATTATCAGCTATTTACGATATTACTATAACATTCATTGAATTACAATTATATTCAGTTATAGTAATACTTACTTTATTTGATATGTATCGAATTAATATAATTGTTGAAAAAGTGTGGAAATGCAAAACTGCAAAAAATAATACTTTCAGTTGTAGCGGCAATACATATTTGTGTTAATATTTTCAGGAAGCTAAAAAACATTTAGAAATAGAAAAATGTATTAATAAATAATGACGTTGTATAAATAAGTGCAAAAATTTTGATTTCAAAAAATTGTCATATAAATAGCAATTCTTACAGCATTTCTACTTCATTATTTATTACTTTTTTAAAATTAATAATAACTTACCTTTTTCTTTTTCATTAATAACTTTCAAATTACTAAATTGTGCACTATTACTGAATGAATTATTACTATTATTTAATTATAAAATTGTCAGATTTTATAATTTAAAGTAAAGTTAATTCGATAATCAAAAGTTAAGTACCATTGATTATACTATACGAATTTTAAATTTTTTATCCAAAGTAGAAAAAAAATGCAAAATAGTATTAAAAAACTTAGCGATAGGAAAAAAGCATACGACAAAGATTGCGAAATAATGTCGTATTTCTTTCGAAGGAAAAGAAATTTGGGATAATTTTCAAAATGAATTTACAAATTAAATAGAATAAAATGAGAAAGTTTCGCTTAGTTAGGAAGCAAATGTTTATAACTTAAATTTACTTAAATTTACCTGACTATAATTCGATAAACATATTCAAATAACTTGCTAACACAGTCATCAATTTACTGATAAATAAAAGAGGAAGCCGATAAATGAGGCATTCAAATAGCAATGATTAATTTTAGCCTAGCAAGGAAGAAAAATTGCCCTATCTTATTACAATGGTTTGAATCGAAGAAATGAATGTAAAATATTTGAGATTTAAAAAAATTCAAACTTCAAAAGTGCCACAAAATCGCGATATCTTCTGGGAAAAAAATTGACTTAATTAAATTTTTAATTTCTGCATCACTTTTTCAATTCTTTTATGAAGAAGAAAAATTAGTTAAAGAAGAAGTATTGTTAAGAATTGATGAAACTAATTAAGGTAAAACCGAGAAAGGTAAACAAATTCAATTCCTTCAAAAGAAGAATAATACATTTACCTATTTACGGCAATAATTCAACAAATATCCTTTATGACAGGCAAACGAAAAGAAATAATTTTGTCCGCGCGCATCATTTTTATTCATTTTGTTCATTGCATTTGACGACATCCTTCGTGCGATCCGATCCGATCCATACATACTTCAATTCTAACCAATGCTATTTTAAGCGTAAAAAATGAATGAAAGAGAGAGAGAGAGAGAGAGAGAGGGAGAGAGAAAAAGAGGATTAGAAGTCAATGAAAATTAGGAAATCCATTTCATCCCTTATTTTCAAAACTATTTCAATGGATTTATAAATAATGTTTATTTTCAAAAATATGCTAGTTTTTTCCCTTTTTCTCATTTCCTTTTTTTTTTGACATTCTTTAAAATTCTCATTTTTTTTTTCAATTTTAATCATTCCCATTGAAACTGTCAATAATTTTTAAGAATGAAAATAGGTGCAGAATATTAGCTGCAAATTTTATAACAATCATTGCATACATGCCAGTAATATATTCAAATAATAGCAATAATGATAAAAATATCCATCGATGTGAAATAAACCGAAACGAATTTATTTTCATTTCAACATTTCTGAAAGAGTAAAAGAGAGAGTGCAAATGACTATGAATATTTGAAAAAGATAATTAGGATATTGTATCATTGTGATATTATCTTATTTAACTGTCACTAAAAGATATCTTTAGCAGAAAGATATCAATGAGGAAAGTACAGAAATGAATTAAATGAAATGAAATAAATTAAGAAGAAGTCGAAACACATTAATAAAACAATCATTTTTTTATACAAAAAACTTGGAGGAAATCGTCTATCATGAAATTTTCTTGAAAATTGAATTTGCTAAGTAACAAAATTTGGAAAAGGGTTGGAGAAGAGGAAAGAAGGAGTAAAGAAGGAAATGTTAGAAAAAAATGAATTGCAATAAGAAAGACAATTTTGAGGAGATATAAATATTCTAAGAGCAAAGAAAGAAATTTAACATTGATAATCAATTTCAATAAGATATAGTTATCATTATCATTATTATTTTAATAAGAAGTATTTTGCTTAGAAACATCGGTTATGGTGACTGTCTTCATGCAAATTATAATACTGTTTAAATATATAAATATGTAATTGTAACCGGAAAATGGAAATATGTTTGCATGAATATAATTTATGTCCTAAAATGAAAAACAGAAAGCACCGAAGAACTATGAGCAATAGGCTTAATAAGAATACTCCATATGATTTATTGTTGTTGATGAATAGAAAAAGGACTAAGAATTGTTTTCCGTACAATTTAGAAATCTTTCAATTTATTTTCCACCATTTCATGGTAAATATTTTGCTGATAATATAAAAGTTACTTCAGAAGGGAAAAGGTCAATCTTGAGATGAAGGAAATTAGCTAATTTGATTCATTGTGATTATTTTAAAAGTAATGGAATTCGTCGGAATTTCAATCTGTTCCCTCCTTTCTCTTCTTCTTCATAATTCATTTACAAACTTCTCTTCCACTAAGAGAAATTAACTTTTTACAGTATCATTAATTAATTAAAATAATCCTAAATAATTTCATCGGCTTTCAGATTCTATTATTTCAAATCGAATTTATTAAATTTCAGGATTAAGTCCACAAAATTTGCTAATATTTGGAATCTACATATCAAGATAAATACGAAAAAAATTGTAATTTTAAGAAATAAGTGTAGCACATCTGAATGAGTTTGTAATTTTTTGCGAAATTCTTTTTTGATAATATAATCATAAATTCAGCAAATATTTTCAGTAAATTTTCTTTTCAATGAGACAATATGTAAGCTACAAATTCAAAAGGTATATATATATTTCAACATTACAATAAACCATTTAAACTTCGATCATAAAAATTCATTTCATACTTGATTATTGGCATAGAATTTTACACCTGTCATTTGAACAATAATAATTTCAATTAATTCCATCATTGCTTCTTTTGTATATACTCCATATTGCATTGTGTACAACTTTCAAGTTTAAAAGATCTCAACTTACACAAACATTGAGATTTAAATTTTATAATGTCTATTCTACCAAATGGAAATTCTTACTAAAATAATTTTATGTTCCAAATTCTGCTAACTTTTCATGATTGAAATGAATTTTTTGCAATGCTACTTTTACTACTATGTTGAAATGGTAGCAAATTGTGCCATTTCAGTCTATCAATTTTAATATATCACTTTTCATTGCAATTTAATGATTACTTATATTTACAGGTAATTTTTCCATTCTTTTGTTTCTCTCATTCATGTGATGAGTGGTTTTTCTAACTGTTATTTGGCGATATTAAGGCAACAAATTTTGTTAGCAAAAATTATTTGACCTTTGTTTTACTCTTTCTTTTAATGTTTATTAAAATGAACGAGATGATTGAAATATATTCGGTATATTTCTGCAATTATTAACCAATTGATTTCAGATTTATTATTTTAAAATTAAATGAAATTCTTTGGAATCTTTTCTTATTTCTCATAGATTAAACTGTATCAAAATTTTGAAGCATAAATGATTATTAATCAATACCTAAAACATAGAAATTTCAAGAATTCCGCCTAAACTTCGTTCTTTTCTGGAATTTCCAAGCAAGAAAAAACGCTTCAAAATCAAAGTTTTAGGGATTTAAAGTATAAACTTCGAATATTTACTCAACCATTCGTGGCAGCCACTTTAAATTCAGTATTTATTTATTTGTTGTTACAATAGGAAATAAATCATTCACACTGACGTGCCTCATTATTTTTTCAATTTTATAAATGAAAATGAAAACATTTGCATATTTACTTCGCTTATCAGTTCGCATTTGCATCATTTAATCCTATCGAAAATGTTAAATTTAAAAACCGTTTAAATAAAATTTGCGAAATTTAGCCTAAAACAAATTTTACTAAATAGATTTCATCATTTTGAGCGCTTTGTTTTAAATCTAAGATCATTAATATCACCCAATATTTAATGTAATTCTTTTAAATCTATCGAATGATAGCATCATAAACATATGGCTGCGTCTGAAACAAAATTCATGAGCGGATATGTCATACGGTTCCATTTACTCCAACTGATAATTCTGTTATCAGAAAAGATTTTCAATTACCCTTAATTAACGATTTCAGCAGCAGGAAAACTAATTAGTGTAAAAATTGATCCAAACTGTTAAATTGATCTTACATTTGATTACAGCAATATACCATATTATATACACACAACCGGACATACAAACATGGATACAGATACAGATACAGCTACACAGACACAGACACGCACATACAGACAGACACAGACATGGTAAATGTATGCACAAAATTGAAGATTGCCATATTAACAAGGCAAATTATTATTTGAAATAGAATGAGAGGTAGAAATCTAAAGTACTGTAAATATTTCATATTTTACTACAATGATTAAATTATTACTCATTTTATGATAGGAATATGCAAATGATTATTTTAATCATCTAAGTTTGAATTGAGCAAAGTTTCGATTCTGATATTTGAAGAGGTTATGATATGATGTATTGGTGATAAGTTGGTAGTTTGTATTTGGATTGGTATGAATTCAATGATGGAAAACTTCTTTTCTTCATTGTGCAAGGTAGTTCATTTACTCTTTATTTTGCACTGAACACAAGCCTGAACACAGCCTGTTATTATCAATCCGATTGTTTGTTTCTAGAGAAGAAAATGTAATTGTTTGCCTGTACATGCAAACATGCAAAATTGCGTGCTTTCTGAAAAATTATTTGCACAGTTTGACCTTTCCATTCTGACAGTTATTTCATCGATTGGATGAAAAAAATCAGAGTTGTCATTCAGGATCAATCGTTATTTGCTCATTTATTTCCTCTTAAATTCTGTTTACACTTTCATTGAGATTTCATCTTATCAAAGGTCAAACTATCCACTCAACCAACGTTGCATCTTATCAAACTACCCACCCAACCAACGCTACACCTTGCTAAACGTAAATTTTTCCAAACCAGCCGATCCTATTGCCTCGGCCTCTCACAGCTCATAAACCTCTTTTACTCTCTGTCACACACCGCACAGCACACACTATGCGGGCATCCAAGGTGTCCTAAGTGTGTATCATCATTGCTGTACCAGTTACATTCAACAGCTGCGACAAGTCTTTCACTTGTTGTAAATTCGTGATGGTTTCAAACATAAATGAAGAATGTTAAAGAAATCATTTTCTTTATGTCCATGTATACTTGCACACACACACACACACACACACACACACACGCTCACACACATACATACACACAATGCACACACAGAAACGAACTCTCAATAATATATGCACAGACACACACATACATGCAGATACATACACATACTACACATACGTATACATGCAGATACAGATACAGACACAGATACAGATACATATATATACAGAATACGTACACACACATACACACATACACACACACACGCACACACACGTATGTATGTATATACTCGTGAATGCTTTTCTGATTTATTTGCATTATTTGGAAACGGTGTATTTGTATAGATATGAGCGTACGTGGAATTTAGTGTATATTGGCTTTTAAAATATTTTTGCAATTGAGATGAAACAAATCTCAAAATTATTATAAAATTAATTCAATGATTAAAATTTGTCTTACGTATTTTTTGTTAGAAGTTAAAATTGATGATAAGATGATAATATGATAGTGAATCATCGAATAGACGACGAATCATATATTTGTTATCATTAGGATAAATTAGAATACTTTATATACTTTCAATTGCATTAAGCAATCAATAATGAATAGTTTAATTTATTATTTATCAATATTACTTATTATCTTTTTAATTTATTGTTTTTTAAGCTTTCTTTGACTCATTACTAATTAAAAATTTTAGCATATATTTATTTCAATAACTAAGCTATTAGCATTTTAACAATAATGTGTTAAAATTATACGATTTATCCATTACTGATATGTAATTATTAATTAATTAATTGATTAAATTTTTTAATCATTCAATTAAAATTTAGACTATAATTCATATTTTTTGAAATTATTTACTTATTTATTGTTGTAATATAATCATATTTTTTGCCTTTTTTTTATCAGTTCATTTTATCTGATAACACAAAATATTACACATTTCCTTACCTTTTTTTTCAACTCTCAAATTTTCGCCTTTAGACGAATGGAATTTATCGGTCTAAGACAATGACTTATATCACAAAAAACTAACTATCATTAATTATATCGTTTTTTGCGATATCTCATATTTCAAATTAAACTACCTCTGCTAACTAACAACTGGTCATTTGGTATCTAAGAGATCATGAAGTTCTCTCTTCCTTTTTCCATTCAATTATCAACAATTATCCTAACTTAGCTCTCTTATCAATATTATCAGTTTTAAAAAAATTGATACTGCATATCGTCTCAAGCAAATCTGTACTATGGCTGCCTGCTTACAACATGATTTTGACCTATGATAAGGAGCGGAGGAAGGGTACTATCACTATCACCGTTAACAGTTAAATCACGCAAATAATCATTTCACCAAATGTATGCATTAAAATGCCATAATAAAATATAGACTTCCAATGGAAATTGAGTTTCATAATCCTCATCTTTTTATTAAACGACAAACTTTACCCAATAAATGAATGATACAGTGGAAAAGTATCAATCAATGCATTTAAAAATGTAAATTGTTCACTTACCTATTTTAGGCTATAATGTCAAAGACTCTATGATATTTTTATCAGTCATTAAGAAATGACATTATCGTCGATAAATACAAAAAATGGTTTTGAAAATTTCATTTCGATAAAATGGATGGAACGTACGATCGATATGTGAATGATCTTGTGGTATTTAGACATATTTCTTTTTCATATTTGCATTTTAGTTTATGCCTATTGGATGACACTTCCTGGAAGTTATTTATTATTTGGCACTTAAGATTTTTTATTCTTTCCAGCATAATATTAGTACAGGTAGTATCATTTTTTTTTAAGCTAAAACTTCAAATTATGACCTTTACGGATGTATTCTTCTATCTTCTACCTGTAAATGTACAATTAATCTGGTAAATATACAATAAATCAGTTGATCAAAGACAAGATTTAGATAGGCCAAAATTCGTATGTTGTTAATCACTAAATTTTAACTTCTTAATTCCGCAAAATTTTTTCTTATAATCTTAATTAATGTATTTTTTAAGATGGGTATGATATGATATGATATGATATGATATGATATGATACAGTTGGTTCGTCAAAATTCTTTTATACAATTGTAATTCTATAAGCTGCTAAAGAAAGTAATTCAAAAAATTTCAAATATTTCGGTTCTTTTTGATTGAAATTTTACCAAAGGAGTGAAAGTTGAAGTTTCATGTAACTGATATTATTCTTTCTTTCTTTCTCTCTTTCTTCATTTCTTTCTTTCTTTCTTTCTTTCTTTATGAGTATGTTATTGCCGGAAAGGTATAATATAAAATATGTTATAGTTCAGTATGTTGCGCACATTTTATTTCTCTTTCACCTCAACAAGTTTCACTTTCTTCGAAAATTTTAGTTTTAGACAAAATTTGTTTTTAGCATTTTGGAAGGAAAGAACGAAACGCTCAAACAATAATACACACTAATCGATAAAGCAATTAATATAACAGTGTAAACAAATATCATCTTTTTTTTAAAGCCAAAAATTAAATTAAAAGAATTTTATGATGATAGATCATCATTTGAATTTTTAGAACTAATTTGGGTTTATATCGTCTAAGTGAAAAATTGTGTATAGAAATTATTATTATTAATTAGTTGATTAAATGTACATATAATTAAGACTATTTGGTTATTTACTTCAAGGATATATGTTTACTATTTTTTGATTATTATCAAAATTTCGTAAAAGTATATTAATATATTCATCTTTCACGTCTAATAGATTAATAGAGCTCACGTAAGCAATGATTACACGTTTTTTAATAAATTACACGTATTTTAATAACTGATCAATTTCTTAAAATCAAATCACATGACTTGCGAAAAATATTATAAATTTTTGATTGCAATGTTGAAATAATAAAATTATCTTTCGTTTCATTTCAAAAAAAAAAAACAATGTAATAAAAAAATTCATTTTCTTCGTTATTAATGCAAAAAAATTGTTTCACTAATAGAAATTTCACTTCCTAACTTTTCTGTTTTCAATTCATCGTTAAATTGAAAGGATTGGTTTGAAGGAAGACGAAGAAGAAGAAGAAGAAGAAGACGAAGAAGAATTTCTTAACAAAAATATTTTTTCACTTTTTATTTTTATCAATTTCTTTCACTCTTTCTTCTAACTAATTAATTAAATCATTCAGTTAACTATAAATTGAATTAAATATATTTAATTTTCATTTGTTGTTCTTTTCTGCATGTGATATTTATAAATCTGAAGCAGGCGCTAGTAAAATTATTTATTGCTTTATTATTCGTCATTCTTTATCATAATCATTGCAGTTGTTTTACAACTATCATTTCATTGACAATTAAGACCATCTTTATCATAATTATCATTCATCATCATCATCATCATCATCATCATCATTTCTTGTTATTTTGGATTGATATAAAAAAATCGAAGTGCTTGCTCTGCTGTTTGCTTGGTGTGATGCTGAAGATTTGATTTTTAGCTATACTGTAGTGAAAAATATTTGTATTACTTTGTTGAGAGTGCTATTTGTGTGTGCGTATGTATCTATATGTGTGTGTGTGTGTGTGTGTGTGTGTGTGTGTGTCTGTATGTGTATGTGTGCATGTGGATATGTATACTGTGAGCGAGTAGTCACCTGTTGCTCAGTTCCATCGTTTGCTTATTCCAAAGATAAGTGATGATAATGAATCGTATGATAATGAACTGAATTGTTTACTTTCACAATTTTTGGTGGTTTATTCTAACAGTATGAAATCATACGTATCTTTCAATTCATTCATTCCTTTTTCATATATCTTTAGAGCATAACTTTGATATCGAAATTTCGAAAAAGATTAGATATTTCGAAGTGAACACCAAAGCGTCAAGCATTTATTGATATTTCAAATGTAATATATTTTTCAATTTATCAATTTGTCGAAGTTTGTTCGTGGATAATTTAACAGTGAAAGGTATATATATGCGTATGTATAGTTAGAGATAATCATTTTCTTTTTGGAAATAATTCAATCTTACTGAGAGTCATTTAGAGAAGAGTGAAAATATAATGGATAGCTTATTTGTAATAAAATAGTTTTGTTATATTTTCATTCTCCTTCATTGCTTCTAATAATTTCATTTCAAACTTTAGATGGGAAAAATGAAAATGAGGGAAAAATTCCTGGAAGCTATATTGTAAAATACATGGATTAAACAAGAGAAGCATTGAGGTAAGTGATGAAATAAATAATTAATCGAATAAGGAAGGAAAGAAGTATGCAGTGAATTGGATAAATAGCCAGGTAGAGAGGATTATTAATGACAGTAACTTTGATGGATATTTGTGAAGTTCGTAGTGATGCAAGACCTATTAATGTAATATAGAGACGGGAAATTAATTTGAGAGTGAAATTTAGAAACAAATACTATTAATGAAATTAAAAATAACACATAAATTTTGGGTGTAATTGATTGGTGGTGGATTTAGCTTCACAAACATCTGGAATCTTTCAACATCTGGAATGATTGGAAACAAAAATCGCTCATATAGGAAAATATATATATATTTGGGTATAAGAATTGATACATAAAGTTTTATCGAATGCTCTTGAAACATCAAGTTAAGCAGTAGTATGAAATCAGTAGGTAGTCGGGGATCGAAATATGAAATGTATGAAGTGTTAAAATTTCAGTTTTAATGAAATGTATTTTTTATTCCTGTTCCTATTAATATTGAATATCATAAGCCTTATTAAAATTCCGATCATTTATAATAGTCGAAATGTATTTGATTAATACCAAAGTTGTTGAAAATGAACTAATCCTCCTGATATCTTAATGTTCTCAAGGTGGCACATAAAATCTTACTTATCCTCTTGGTTTAATAATAATTTTTTTCATTTCAAGCAAATAGCACTTCGTCGAACTTCTATTAATTTTTTAAACTCAACTAATTTTGAAATGTATAATTGCTGCTAATAAAATACTACATAGTAAAAATCAGTGCTTGCATATCATATCTTCCAATAGTAATATATATTCTTGGATCAGCCTTATCTTTCAGCACTGTATCCTTATCTTTCAATACCATTTTATCACGTTCATGTTCATGCCTTTCATCCATCCATCCATTCATCAGTAAATCATTATATTCTTTTTACTTATTTATAATTTCACTATTGCTACATTTTGTATTTCTGCTTATAGTAATGTACTATATGAATTTTTTTCTTTTCTCATTTATAGTTTTCATTAGGTTTTCTTGTTTTTATTTTTCCAAATATTTGAATATCTCACATTTACGATTACGTTTATTTCCTTCCCGAATACTTTGCAAATTTATTTCGTAAATTATAATTTGAAATTATGTATGTTTCGAAAAATTGTGTTGATGATTTAATATGAAAAGCGCTGTTAGGATGATAGAGTTATTTGAAGGAAAAGCAAGATGGCAATGGTAACTGATCATGAACGTCGTAAGCAAATCAGCGTACGTGGAATTGCTCAAGTGGAAAATGTTACAAACATAAAAAATTCATTTAACCGTCATCTTCACTTCTCCATCATCAAGGTTTTCTTGAAGGAATAATTTTACTAAGATAAAAAATTGTTCTGCAATAAACAATCTTTTGGGAAGCAAGTAGCAACTGTTTAGTTGAAATGAAAAGTTTCATTTTCATGAACTGCGAAAGTCTGCGTTGGAAAAAAAAATGAGAAAGTTGTGTTTAATGGCAAAATAAAGGGATTGCTCATCACGGGATATGATATGCTTTACTAGTAGAAGGGATTTTTTAATGGAGAAAATGTTCGTTCTTCTTTTGTTAATTATTAAATTTCAGGATCGAAATGTAGCAACACCTCGAGATTATTACTTTGCTCTGGCAAATACTGTCAGAGATCATTTAGTGAGCCGATGGATTCGTACGCAACAATATTACTACGACAAAGACCCAAAAGTACTAGTTTTAAAATTAAATTTGGTTCCATAATTGAGTTTTCAACGATTCAAATTTCTCCTATGAAAAGTTTCTTTGTTTTCGTTTCCCTGTTCACTTATCTTTAATTGAAACTATTTTTTCCTAGCGTGTCTACTACTTGTCGTTGGAATTTTATATGGGTCGAACGCTATCCAACACGATGATGAATATCGGTATTCAAGCAGCTATCGATGAAGCTTTATATCAGGTAGAATTGCACTTGACATTGCAAATGATTTTCATTGTCTGGAAAACTTATTTCAAAAAAAAATATCAATCGAGCTAAAGTTTAATGCATTAGATTTTGCATTCGTTGTTCCAAAAACATCTAGCTTGTGCTTATTACTTGGCTTTTTTTTCCTTACCAATTTATCTTATTTCAAAAAAATTAATTTTTATTTTGGTGGAAATAAAAATGAAATTTTTCATGCTGAAATTTTGTCTTAAACTTTTTTAAAAATATAGCTTGGTCTTGATGTGGAAGAACTACAAGAAATCGAAGAAGATGCTGGTCTTGGAAATGGTGGTCTTGGTCGCTTGGCAGCATGTTTCCTTGATTCAATGGCTACTTTGGGTATTGCTGCTTATGGATATGGTTTGCGCTACGAATATGGTATTTTCAAGCAACTCATTCAGGATGGTTGGCAAGTATGTCTATCAATTAATTTATTTAAGTATATGTCAACATAGATATTTACCGGACTTTGTGGTTATGATCAATAGTGTTGATTATCACCTCGATTTGATAAAAATGCACTTAAGATTCCGAACATTATTTCACGTTACTATACAATATGCTGTGGTATGCAAATTATCAAAAAATATTAAACATTTTTTTTCTTTATGCTAGTGGGGGTGTGAAGAAAATACCGCAGTGATAGATAAGTTCGGCAAAACAAGCATCATAAAAGAACGAAACAAAGTTTGAAAGTATGAGAGGATAAAGATGCTGTAGGTTGAAGAACCAGATGATTGGTTACGATTTGGTAATCCATGGGAGAAATCTCGTCCGGAATATATGCTACCGGTCAATTTTTATGGAAAAGTTGAGAAAGATGCAAATGGCAAAGTAAGTAAGATATATTTAATTTTCCAGCAATATTTTTTCATGGTACAGCGGATCTCTAGTGGTACTATATTTTATTCGAAAGGAATCTTTTTCTCAGACTTCTTATTGGGTAAAAAAGTTGATCAATAAAAAGAAGTTTGATTTAATTTTTCTTGCATACTTGAAGGAAATGTAAGTTAAAAATTAAATTTCAGAATAAATGGGTCAATACACAATTGGTGTTTGCAATGCCATATGATACACCTGTTCCTGGTTTTCGGAATAATGTTGTAAACAGCTTGCGTTTGTGGTCAGCGAAAGCAGAAAATAAATTCCAGTTGAAGTTCTGTATGTCTTCAAAATTGAAATTTTCGATTGAGAATAGCATTTTGAGAATATTTATAGCAATTATCTTTATAGCAATTAAAATCGAATAAAAATTTATGTAAACTTTTGCATATACAAATAGCAATTATGACAATCTCTATTATGGCAATCTTAATAGTAGTTTTCTATATTGGTTTGTAAATTTTGCAGTCAATGATGGTGATTATGTGCAAGCAGTGATGGACCGTAACATCTCCGAGAATATTACTCGTGTCTTGTATCCCAATGATAATGTACTACTTCCTTGATCTTTCAATTAATACTTAGTTATTGGTTCATATAAGCAAGTTAATTAATAATTACGCTAGTAAGAATTAGCGCAGACAATAATGACCGAAGAGATGGGTGAAAGGAAATAATTTGATATATATAGATATATAACTTAGGAAATTATGATATATGATAGTTTTCGCAATTAGGTATCATGCTATTAACGTAGAAATGAATGACGTGAGTCTTAGCAAGTTTAATATAATCAAAATTTAGTAAGATGTCAATTCATTATGATGAGAATGATAATGAGTCGTTAATGATTTATAAGATGAGACGGGCTGATTTTTAGGTTTTCATTGGCAAGGAACTCCGTCTAAAGCAACAGTATTTCCTGGTAGCAGCCACCTTGCAGGATATCATCAGGCGTTTCAAATCAAGCAAATACGGTTGTCGTGATGCTGTTAGATCAAGTCTGGACAGTTTTCCTGAAAAGGTGATTATGATTAAATTATACTACGGAAATGGTCTGATGTCGCTTCCATCTGATATTTTTGATCGCAAGAGTAAAATTTTAAATTTAATTTCAAAGTTCTGGGTTTTGTTCTTTTTTGCGATTAAATGATTAATTTCCAGTGGAGAAAAAGTTAAACTTTTTTCTAATTAAAATAAAGTATCATAAGTTCGAATTTTTGTGGATTAAATTACTATTTTTCTTCTATTTCTGGTTGCAATTCAACTGAACGACACTCATCCATCAATTGGTATTCCTGAATTAATACGTTTATTTGTCGACATCGAAGGTCTGTTATAATCATTTCGTTCAATTATTCACTTATCACTAAACAAATTTAACAGTTCTACTCGTTTATTGATATGATTTCTGACGTTTCGGTAACTTTAGTGAAAAAGTTGTAATGCTTATTTCAGGATTGCCATTCAACAAAGCTTTCGATATCTGCGTAAAAACATTTGCATACACAAACCATACGCTTTTGCCAGAAGCTCTTGAACGATGGCCAGTATCATTGCTTGGAAATTTACTGCCGAGACACTTGGAAATCATATACCAAATTAATCAAGTTTTCATGGACGTAAGTTATTTCGCTGTACTTCAACAAATGATTTAGCAATTTGAATGACCTGGTTTTGATTTTAATTCACTTTTTAATTAAATTTATTTCGAATTGAAAGGTCATAGTTTGAAGTTTGAAAAAGTAATTTGAAGCTATTTCTTCAATCCTTCCTGCTCATACATTTAGCTGAATCAGAATGCATATATAAAAATATAGAAGTTGAATTGTTAAGGCAATAGCTGCACGATATCCAGGGGATTTCAGTCGTATGCGTCGTATGTCAATTGTGGAAGAAGAGGATGCTTTTGGTGAGAAACGAATTAACATGGCACACTTATGTATCGTTGGCTCACATGCAATCAACGGTGTTGCTGCTTTACATTCGGATTTGCTGAAAAAAACCGTGTAAGTTCAATGTCGAAACTTACATTTCATATTTTAGTTTTAAGTCACTTTAAATTAGAAGAACTAACATTTTATTTCGTTTAAAATACTATGCTTCATTTCATTTTCCATTATGTTACGCTATCACGACTTCGTAATGTGATGAAATGTGAAATGAGGCTTAATCTGATGTTTAAATGATTGCAAGCATTCGTACTATGTTGAATTGTTACGCATATCAGGAAATAGTTACTAACACTTGGTATCTATTGCTTACCACTGGTTAAATAGCGTTTATTAATTTCGTTTCAGATTCAAAGATTTCTATGAGTTTTTCCCAGATCGATTTCAAAACAAAACCAATGGCATAACACCTCGACGTTGGCTTCTGTTATCAAATCCATCTCTTGCTGATGTTATCTGTGAGGTGGGACACAAGAATTTATAAATATCTTTATTGATATGATGTGTCATTTAATTTGACTGGAGTGAGTAGTATATCGATTACCTTAAAAGAAATCATCGTACAGAAAATTTATGAATAGTACTTCATTAAATTAACTTTTCATTCTATTTTCCAGAAAATCGGGGAAGACTGGATTACGGATCTTGACAAATTGCAAGAACTAAAGAAATTTGCTGGCGATTTAGGCTTTTTGGATTCGATCCGCCGAGTGAAGCAAGAAAATAAAATGCGTTTGGCGCAATATCTGGAAGACAAATATAATGTTAAAATCAATCCGTCCAGTATTTTTGATATTCACGTACGTCATTTTCCGTCATCATTTTATCTGATAAAATTTCGGCCAGTTTATTTTATGTTTATTACTTGATAAGTAGTTTTCTTGAATATCAGTGAAATAATAGTGGACTTTATGTGCACATAATGAATAATATCAAATAGTGAGTCCCATTTCTTTAACTAAATGTAATATATACTATAGATTATTTGAAGACTTCTTTGAGAATTTGTATTAGCATTGACGTTACAGAGGCAAGAAGGTAGAACTTACCCAAGTATATCGACCAGCATTATTGCATAAAGGCCCTTCAAAAAACAACTGTTTGTGTTGATAAGCGAATGATGTGAATGGTCAATTACAGGTTAAGCGAATCCACGAATATAAGCGCCAACTGTTGAACGTATTGCATGTTATCACACTTTATAATCGTATTAAAGCTGATCCAAATGCAAATATTGTTCCGCGTACTGTAATATTTGGAGGAAAGGTTGCATTTCTGTTGTTTTTACTTCATAGCTTTTAAATTTTTCACGTAGTTGATTTGAACAAAATATCTGATGGATTGATTTTTATTATATTTATAAATTTCTGAAGTGTAGAAATATTTCTGGCAAAATCCTTTTTTTTTTCTCTAAAATAATGAAAGCTAAGTTGGATTTCTCCTTTTTCTAAAATTTGCAGAAAATTTCTGGAATTTTTTTATGAGTTGGTATTCATTATAGGCAGCACCAGGATATCATATGGCGAAGCAAATTATCAAACTAATCGGCTGTGTTGCAGATATAATAAATTATGATACAATTGTTGGGGATAAACTGAAGGTTTTAATTTTTTTAAACAGCAAAGCAAAGTTCTCTTTTATAGAAATTATGAAAGAAGAGGCAAAATTGATGATGAAAATTTTTTACTAAAAATGCATAAAAATTCTAAAAATTCTAAATTTAATGAATTGTTCAGGAAATCGATCATTTCAGGTGATATTTTTGGAAAATTATCGCGTTTCATTAGCAGAAAAAATTATTCCAGCTGCAGATCTTAGTGAACAGATCTCAACTGCTGGCACGGAAGCTAGTGGAACGGGTAACATGAAATTCATGGTTAGCTTTGTAATTCTGTATTAATGTATTAAAAAGCCGGTGATTATCTTTGTCTGGTAATCTTGTATATTCTGAAGTTCCTAATGACAGCCTAACAATATCATTTGCTAATTTTCAGAGATGATATAAGAGATGCTTTAATGTTAGCTTGTATTATAGTGATTTTACTTTGGAATACAGTATTTATTGTGAGATTTAACATTTCGTGATGGCGAACAATCAGTTAAAAAGGCACAGATGGAATGGATTATATGTTTTATAAATGAATTTGGCGAAAAAAACATGTAACATTTGTAAGTGATGAATTATGTATTATAATAAGAGCGGCATTTATTTAAGTTGAACGGTGCGCTAACCATTGGTACACTTGATGGTGCTAATATAGAAATGATGGAAGAAATGGGTCGTGAAAATATTTTCATCTTCGGTATGGAAGTTGATGATGTCACTGAACTTAATAAAAGAGGGTAAGTTTGTTAATGAAATTGCTGATATTGACAGGCATATTCCTACATTGCAGTTTGAAAAGAATTTTATTGCTAAAATCCCCTCTTTATCATTCATCTTTTTTTCTCTTTCTGCAGTTGTTCTTTCTTCAGTTACAATCCAGAAGATTTCATTAAGAGAAACCCACAGCTTGCAAAAATCGTCGAGCAAATTGAGAGTGGTTTCTTCACTCCTGATCAGCCTGATTTACTGCGCGATGTTGCGATGGCGTTGAGGAAATGGGATCGGTAGGTTCTTTCACGTTTCCGTGGAATGTTGTTATATGAAGAGAAATGAATGTTCTGGAGAAAGTGTGAGCAGTATTTTCAAAAGTTAAAAATAGTTTTAATAAGTATTATGTAATGCATACTTCGGATATTACATAAAACATTATTATAGGAAGTTGAACTAAATTTAATTTTCGTTTTTTAATTTGTTCAATCGAAGAATACATATACTTGCTTTTGCTTTAACTTTTTCTTTGAAGTTTTATGGTGTGTGCTGATTATGATGCATTCATCAACTGTCAGCTAAAAGTGGAAGAAACTTATCAGGTTTGCATGTTATTCCAATTCACAGTTGTTTGCTTTCGAATATTTATTTTCTGGATTTTCAAGCGGAGATCAAGTTAATGTGAAAGCTTTTGTTCCTATATGTGTGTATAATTCCACTTATTCCTTATTTATTTGCAAATGATTTTATATACCGAATGAACTTTGTTCTAGGATACGGATAAATGGACAAGGATGGCCTTAATGAACATTGCAAGTAGCGGCAAATTCAGTACGGACCGTACAATTGCAGAATATGCTCGGGAAATTTGGGACGTGGTACCAGGCGAACTTAAATTGCCGGCACCATTCGAATCTGAACAACAGCAGCAGAATAGCAAATAAAATCATTTCAGCTCATCTTCGCACTTTTTTTGTTCATATGAAATACTTTTAATTAGACTGTGTATATATATCCTATAGCAGGAAAAAGAACTTCTTGATAAGTTTATTGGGTGATAGAAATTGATACAGTTTTCCTGATAGTCCTCTGTAGATTTTTTCTATCATTTTCTTCTCAAGATGAAATGATGTAGATTTTTTATTGTTTTTCGAATATTTTGGAACAGTTCAATTGTATTACTTGTATCCGACTATATGATAACGAGTACGGTATGCCTTTGCAGATGTGCCATCAATTTTTTGAAGATATATTTTTCGAATTTGTAGTGCGCTTTTACATATTTAATGAATTAGTTTTATGGGTAAAGAAAATCTCTTGCACTTCGCGTCTTCTTGCTATCTAAAATAATTTAGCGAAATTATTGGAATTGAATGAAGTTATCGACTCAGCACGTCCTTATCTTTTGCAAATTTTAAGATTTGAAGGATTTCTTACCGAAATTAAACTCTACGCATTTTTATGCTTTATTTATGGCTTTATCACTACACATCATGATAAAGATAGAGTTAGCAGACAACCTTATGATTTCTAAACGTTATATTCGATTGGATGTAATGGAAGGGACGTTAATTGTTGTAACCAAATGATCACATAATATCTAAAGGAATATAAAGGTGATGGAAATATATGTAAACATAAGTGCATACATAGGTGGGACTAACGGCATTTGAAATCTCCAATCTCACAAAAGGCTTCTAAGCTGAGAAAATTTTTTGGTGGATATAAATTGTTTTCAGTTCGAAAAACCGTGATAATATTCGTTTGCTATTTACTTTTTATTCGAAATTTTAGTGAATGCGGTATTAGTAATTTTTGCAATTTTGATGAACGGTTAAGGGATTAATTTTATTTTTGAGATTTCTTGTTTCGTTATGCCTTCCAGATGTTATGGTAACAGTCTGTGAATTTATACCCTTAATTGAAAATGATCAGTTATTCTGAGCATTGTTTTTCTATTTTTAAATTTAACGTTTTGTGGCCAGATGGTAAACAGGAGTAGTTGACATCATAGAACTGTTCAGGTGATTAAAGGTTAGCGTTTGAGGTCAAGTAAGGATGGATGATACTTTTCGACAATTCAGTAAAGATCTAAGTTTTTGCGGATGTTGTTTTCGAACAAATTAAAACTATTCGTCTTTGAACCATAAAAATAGGAATAACGATGGCAAATTTCCAATTATGAAAAGTTTGCAATGGTAAAGTATGATCATGATTATGAGATGGGTAGTTATTTGTAATGAGGCATATAGCAGGTAGACTAATATACATCCTTGGTCTCTGAGAGTTCAAAATATCTGTCCTCAATGAATTTCATAAAAAAAAAACTGTGATGATGAGTTCTAAACGTATGTGCGTTGAGTGGATTACTCACCTGTACGTCGAATGATTAGTTCCAGCATGTCAATTCGGCCATCGTCGTCTTCTGTGGATGATCCGCCTTCTACACCTTTGGCTGGTGACGAAAATGGTCTCCCCACTACCCAGGTAATGATGTGCAACGTTTATTAATTTAATATTTTCTTCCAATACACTACTAAGCTAACTTAATTAATTTATTAATTTCACACATCGGTATTAATCATACCGGTTACATTCTTAATATCTGTTTAGTAACTACAGGTTGTGTTGGATATGAAGTTGCAATTAGTTGCTAGTAAAGGACAATAATAAGGACAATTTAATTAAATAATTTTAGATCTTGCAGCGATATATGATCGATATTTACGCAATTACCGGTGGAGTGGATGATATTGGAATGGTATATCGGAATTTAAGACCAATATGGGCGAACAACGCTGTTTCACAGTTGGTGGATCCTTGCCTCAAAATTTTGTCAAAAATTCCAAGTTCCAGGCACGTTTAATTTTTGAATTGAGAGATATTCATAAAGAGTAAAGAGCTTTTGAATTAGAAGATAATTCATAGAGTGAAGATTTTGATTGCGTTAATCAGAAATGTTATCAAGTTATGAAAGTAATCAGGAAATTGTTAAGTATTTGAATTATCTTTCCATTTTTTCTTCCTCTGTTTCTGCATTGTAAACTTTGTTATCATCGCACGTCACTTATAGGCCTGCTATTTTGAATTATATTGGCATGCTAACACATGAAGCAACGCATTTGTATTTATCCAAAAGGGAAAATCCTCACGTCGGTTAGACTAATTTAATTTATTCCAAAATTTTCACATGAGTGTGGGATAGCAAGTTACGTAGCATAAGAGAACAGTCGTGTGCAATCACTGAGCATATTTGTGCTTTCTGCTAGTGCTGTGTTGGTAATAATAAAATATTAAATTGAATGCGCAAGCGATCATAATTATTTGATTCGCTTTTATCGTACATAATGCTTAAATGAAAGAGGAACATTTCTTAGAAAAGTTGATTTTCATTCCTAAAGACAAGAATTCTTGATGTGAGGACGGACTAACTTTATCAAACTAAATCTAATCTAGCTCATCTATGGTCAATTAAAAAATGGAATCAGGGACCAAGAAAAGATACAAGACATCAAAAAATGATAGGATTATATGTCATTAGAAATACTGCCCTTTGGATTTGCTGAGCTGAGGTGACTTGAATTGTAGAATGATTGACGTACAGATAGTTGAAAGGAGATTCGTCAGCCGCTATTAAGGACTTCTTTTGAGAAATGGTATATCTTGCAACCGGATGCAATCGTGCAGCATTCAAAAGATTTCTTGCTTTCAATACCTTTCTAATTTACCATAGTAATGTAATTCTTCTGCTGGGTTCCATTTTTTATAAAGTGAAAAATTTTTCAATTGTGAAAAATATTTGTATCGATTTAAATTTAATTGGAAAGACACAAATCTTCTTATTTTAGCAGCCGATACTGCTAACATTGAGCGTGCCGTACGGAAGCTTACAAGTGAATTTCGACGTCTACTAATTAAAACACAATCAAAAGGCTTTGCATTTGATATCCTTGTGGTACGTTTCCTTGCTTTATGTTTTCTATTTTGCTTGTAATTTACAGTAACTCTGGATTTGGTCTAATCTTTGAAAATTATCCTGTTCTAACAATTCACTAATCTTTTCAATCTGCACTAGTGGAAATATATATAGACGGTATGTAGAAAAATTGCGATTTGTTAAGGAATTAAATCATATAGAATAGGTTTCAGATGAGCTAAGATGTGTCACCTATTAATCTGCTTGTCTAAAAGGCTGATAGACTTGGCGAAATATTTTTAGCGATTTTTGTGGTTAGAGTGTTTCAAGAGTTAGCCGGTAGATCATATCTATTTGGCTATTAGATTAATCGATTAACTCTGGTAAATTTGATAAGAATAAATGATATGAGACTTTGAAAGAAGATTTTAACTGCAATTTTAATAATCAAATTTTCACTGTTTAATAGTAAAAAATTTCATTGGAATTAGAAAAAACTTCGAGCTTTCTTGAAAATGTTCATAATCGGATTCTTTCTCTTTTCAGTGGGCTTGCAATCTATTTGTTGAAATTTGTAAGTATAACTACGAACGTCCTATTGCAAAAAATACCGGTGTTACGCCACCAGCTTTGCTTGCATTATTCGATTCATGTCCAGCTGTTTCAAGTGTTATCAAATTAACCGATAA
The DNA here is from genome assembly GCA_916381525.1 of Cercopithifilaria johnstoni. NCBI lineage: Eukaryota > Metazoa > Nematoda > Chromadorea > Rhabditida > Onchocercidae > Cercopithifilaria > Cercopithifilaria johnstoni. The sequence continues at coordinate 38,097 of CAKAEH010001434.1, forward strand.
GGCGATCGCTTTGCTGTGAGCTCTTTTTTAAAAACATGTCACACCTTCATTTCATCTTTCATTTTAAATGCAATCATATAATTATTGCTATTAAATGCCATCATTTTTCTACTAGTTTTTGTGCAGCAAGGTTGAGGTGCCTCGGATGCATGCAAATACGCTATAATGATTGCAAAATCAAAACAGCAACACAAAATTATGTCTGTGAGTGATTAGGAATGGTATTACTGTCATCTTATCTCTTTAGTAATAATTTCAGTAATAATTTCAGACTAAATACTACACCTGACGAATGTCTCTCTATACTGATTGATGCTTCCACCCATGGTTTCTGCTTTGCTTGGATATGGTTACATATTGCGTAAGTTCAAGTATCTGGCATTTCGAAAGAGGATTTTCGAAATTTTTATATATTTTTAGTGCTTGATTTCTAGACAAGGAATGACAAGTAGTTGGTTTATGGTGTATAGTATGAAATGAAAGTTCGAAATTACGATTGGCTTAATTACAAATGTTCATAACATTGTAATATGGACTTAACAAATTCTTTTTTCTGAATTCCGAGATTTTGTTTCAAAAATGTTCTAGCTTGGCAAAACTAATCTTTTATTTGCAGTATTTCATTTCCGGATACCATTGTTGCACATTTATTAAAAATAGGAATACAAGATTTCAAGCACTATCTCAACGCAGTGCTGGTAATTTTTCAGTTCTTTATAAATAATTCGAAATTAATTTTAATTGACTCTCAGTTTACGAAGTTAATCTGTTAATCAACGTTATTGTGACTAAATTATAGAGAAACAAGTATTTTCATGTTGCACATGCATTTCCATTATGTTAGGAAGTCTTAGTTTAGACTCTGAAAACTATTTGTTATAAAGTTACATTCGTCTTTCCTCGATAAAACAGAATAAGTTGGATTTTTCATTATTTTATGTTCAAAATTCATTACCGTGATTTCACACTTATTTAGACTAACCAAGCACCTGTGGAGCTTCATGAAAGTTATAAACAAAAGTTTCTATCAATCTGTGATGTGTTTACATTTCTTGCAACTCAAAACAATGCTGAATTAAGGAATGCAATGCGAGAAATGATATGTGTATGTTATGCCTCTCTTACCAGTTGCCTTAAACTTAAAATTAAGTAAAAATGCGAAAACTCTGTTCTTTCATTTATCCTTGAGTTGATTAGTTATTCTATTTAAGACAGGAAAAGTGCTTACAATCGGAGTTGATGCGTTATGAACGCAGATAGTTAACATTATCACATTATTTACATCCACAAGAAGTGCTAATTATATGGATCGAGTAGTTTACAGGATGATCGAGAAGTTTTGGAAAATGCAACAGCTACCCCAGAACAGTTGCAGAATTTATCATTACCTTTTCTGATTAAAATGGTAGCAAATTCTCCGGATATATTGAGATTTCTAGTGCATAATGTTTATGATTTGGGTTAGTTATATTTATAATTTGGGTTATTTGTAATGGTACAAGATATTTCATCGGAAATTTATCAGTAGAAATTTCATATTTTTGCTGCATCTTTCAAAAGGATCATGTATGGTTCATTTTTTATTAATAGTTATTGCAAACAAATTTCTAAAGTTGATCACTTCTATTTAGAAAATAAAACTGTAACTTTTTGATGGAAATTTCAGTGACAAAAGGTTTTATTATCAATGGTGCAAAATACGTATCACAACTAAACAAGCAATGCCTACTACCTTTGTTACCAAATACGGAATATACTTACACTGCATTTATGCGTCAAATAACATTTTATTTAAATTCGGATGCTTTGGCACATATCGTAGAACTGATGCTACCAATAGCTTTCAATGACAACATTTTTGAAAGTTTGTAATGTTTCACTTTTCAATTTGGAATAATTGGGAAATTAAGATGATTTCTACTACCTCAAAAGAAACTTGTTTTCTTACTTGTTTACTTGCTTATATAATATTAGGGGTTTGAATATCCTTGAGTCTTTTATTGCTGCACAATACTTTTCAAATATTTTTTTTCAAATTTAAATTCTATTTTCGAGAAGTTAAAATTTTCGCAAGAAATATTTTTGTCTTTAAGAATTGCAATTAAATTTAACTTTTTAGAATTCGGTAAATACGATCAGACGTTCCAGACATCAATGAAAGATAGTGCGTTACAAATTTTGGTAAGTTGTATCAAGCTTATGTTATTTACAAAAAAAAGTGAAAGTAAAGTACCCGTATCATTTTTTTATTTGTTGTTAATTTCTAGACAGAGATAATTGGGATGGTGGTGTCATTGGTACATAATCAAGCAATGTATAATGTCAGCGAAAGTGCTCTCTTGAAACGATGTGCTTGTAGTTTTGAAATCTTGGAAGAAACAATACAAAATTCAATGGCTGGTGGAGACAGGTTGCTATCTACCCTAAATTATGATTCTTATTAATTCATATTCCAACTATAGTTCTTAATTCTGAAATCTTAACAATTTGATCAAAAATAGTCCGTTGTTCAAAACTGTTTTATTGTTTTTTGAAGACGTAAGTATTTTTAATAGGGCCTTTTGCATTTCTTTATTGCAGATCAAAATTGTTCATTCCATATGTTCATGCATTTTGCATTGCTTCTGGTCCGGTACGCACAGCCGAAATTATCGCGAGATACATTATTGAAGCAAGAGATGAAAAACAAGTGAGAATCGTCATTCAGTTAAAATTTGCATATTTCTCTCACCATTTGAACTGATTTGAAATCAAAAAGCCTTGAACAAGTCAAAGTAATTTTTGATCAAAAATATTGAAATTATTGTGAAAACGCATTTATTTCTTCTGATATCTGCTATAAAAAATTTCTTAATTTTTCAGCTTACTTGCCTAATTTCGTTGTTAACATCATTAATAATTTTTGCACCAAATACCTCTGAAGACGCAATAACAAATTTTTTTGCCAATCGTACAACGTTGATGCTTGAGAAGAAACTTCAATCATCGAAGAAACTTGTTCAAATTAGTAAGTTGGATGTTAATTCAAATTTGAAATTTTTTTTGAGGTAACAAATCTGAATAGAAAACCAATTAGAATATCAAGATTTAATGTGCGATGGCATTAACATCGGAAAATCCGAGATAGACTGGTGATTTCAGTTAAGCTGAATGATAATCTCTGAAGTAATTCCTTCACTAAATATATTACCTCAATTATGGAATCCAAAATGATCCGTTATCCAGAATATTTGTTCAGATAGTGGGCCAGATACTGTATTTTTCGAAGATGATTTTTATGATGTCAAATGGTTACACAATTTGCGTACTTTGAACGAATGGGAAAAAATGTCAGATGATGAACACATTATCAAATATATAAGGTTTTGACCGTCTCGAATTTCCCCAAATTTTGCTTTTGTTTTCACGTTTAATAGTGTATTTTAAATTATTTTTTCAGAAATTTAACTAGCCCAGAAAATTTATGATGAACGGATAGAAATAAGTGCTACCAATGCATATCCTCTGTTTCAGGTTCGAAATGTCAAAGCATTACGGAGAATTGGCAACTGAAGTTTTGAGGTGGTTGTTGGATGTTTTATCTAGCTTGAAACGGAAAGAAATGGTAAAAATTTGCCGATTTTTGTCTTATAAAAATAACATGAAATTTAGTCTCAGGTTTTAAAGTTGTCAAGGACACTTCAATGTTTCTAAAGGTTTCGTTAAGAAAGATACCATGATCAAGTATTTCAGACTGAGGAATCGATCAGAGCAATGAGAGATTCTATAGCAGAGGCGGCTTTATCATTGTGTTCGTCAATTGGACCACCACCGGTTCTCGAGCCAAGATATCCTTACAAATTAAGCGCCCAATTTGCATCGTTGATAGTTTTATTGCTTGATTATGTAGGCCGAGGTGATATTCTTTGATGATTTCTTGAACAAACTTTTTATGCATTTTTAATTGAATTTTATTTTGGAAATACAATGCAAAATAATTTTTAAATTGCTTTAAATCTTGAATATCGTCTATGACAATGGAATGCAGTTAATAGTTTGGATTTTTACCCTTAAGTTTTTATCTTCATTTAAAACGTTCACTCTCACCGCGTCTTCATAAACTGCTGTTCATATCTGATGTAGCTGTGCTCAGCATTATTGCCGGAGTCGATAGTCTGGTTGGATTAAATTGCTCACAGTTACTAGAAGATATGTCACTGTAAATAATCGGGCATTGATTAAAAATTTCGTTTTTTAGCTGTGGAACAATGTCATATGATAACTTTTTATATAATTGCAGAAGATGATTCAACAGGATTTCCTCTATTTACAAATGCGTGCACATGTGCCAGCGAATTCTTAACTTCACAAGTAGGATACGTTCGAGAGCAGTTCATCATTCATTTGCTTGATGAAGCTTTTGCGGTAGGTTTTTACATGCAGTAAGGAAGATTTCAGAACACTTAATAGCGTGGGATATCAATCAGATCATTTAGCATTACTGTTTCTTTATTTCTCTATCACTACTCTCTTCACTGAAATTACTTCTTTGCATTCTGTTCTGAAATTTTATTTAGGATGAAATTTCAGAAAGCATCATATTTATTTGGTTGTTCGTCACTGAATGCGTGGGAAACAGAGTTGCAATTTTCGGGCAGTTTTCGGCAGACAGATCATTCAACTGATATGTTAGATAATGAAGAGAGCGATGAGTTGGAAGAATCACTGTTTGATTTAGCTCGAAAGTTACCGTTATATCAGCAGAAGGCTGTGCATTTGGCACACTCAGGAATTATTGGTCGAGGAGCGAAGCGCATGGAAATTAAAAATGTTAAGGTATTATAATTGTATATTCAATTATCAGCTTAAACTAACTAGTACCATGCAAAGATGTATAGAATATACTTTGTTTCATACAAGAGAATTATTGTACATGGCTATTTTTTCATGTACATGTTTGATGCATTAGCTAATCGATATTTCTGATTTTGCGAAAGTTAAGCTTATTTTACATTATCTTAAATTTCAATCCGAAATTCTATATCTATTTATTTGTAACGAATTATCAAACTGTTTTTTTTGTAGACTTTCAATACTTGTTTTATTTAATTAAGATTTCCAAATCAATGAATCTGAGTAGCATTTTAGAACGGAAGTATGATGCGCCGTTTAGTTTTCTTCGAATGCCTCCAACAATTCTGCAGTACAGTTGGTTTAGATCGAAATTTGATACCGTATCAGCAAGTTTATAAACAATTGGTATTTCTTCTTATTTTTCTTTTTTTATGATTGCTGGGAAAGAAGTTTACCTTTTTTTGTTTTCCATGATGCACCTTATGAGATGAATAGATCAGTAAAGCAGGACGAAAAAGCGATCCATGCTGCTGAACTTTGTAATGGAAGATTAACAACTAATTCAATTTTCCATTTGCAATTAAAGACTCGTTGCTCTGAATTTTATGCCGGCGGATTTGTCAAACTGTCACTAACAAAGTTGACAAATAATATTCACATTAATTTTTCAAAATTTGTTTTTGCTACGCTAATTTTTACAGGCAATACGATTAACGGATCGAGTGTGCAAAGACGGTCTTGCTGCTAGTTTTGTTTGGGAAGAATGGGATCAAGCACGTGATGTTATTCCGAGGTTATTAGTTTTTCTGCGTTAAAGTTTTAAAATTTCTTCATAAAGTTGAGTCAAATCTTCGTTGGTTGTTTATCATTTAAAGTGCTTTTTGTAAGTGTTTCGGTGTGATAAATTGGTATACTTCTTTATAAGGATAGTAATAAATGTTTATTAAATGCGATTCTTTATTGTAACTATTAATTCATCCGATAAGTCATTCACGTATTAACTTCAATTCATGTTAGGCTTTGGGTCAAGCCTGATTAACTGGAACTGGAAGAAATCTTCTTTCTTCTGAACAGCTTTTTTACGTTCATAGGTATATCGCAGTTTCGAAAAGACTCGCTGAAATTCCAATCATATGGGATGTGATGTTGGCTTTGGCCGAGGTGCACCCTTGTCTGTGGTATTGCTGTCCACTCTTAAAAGTAAGTGCAAGTTTCTCCAGTTTTTTTTCAAAACATTTTGAATAATTTTCTGATTACACTGAAATATATTTGTCAGAGATATTTGAGATATATAATATATCTGAAAAATAAGCGGTATATGGTAGTGATATATTCAGTGGAATAGATTAAGGACTTTTGTCAGAAATCTTGCTTTAGACTTTAGCATTATCTTTATGCTATACATCATTCAACTCTGGCTACTTTTTACATTTAATTCTAAATAATTTTTAGTAAAACATGTTGCGCTGGTGACTGAACTAATGCTTTTGAAAAATATTGGAAAAGTATTCCTTGTTTAAAAGATTTTGAGGAAGGAAGTTGAATTTTTTGATACTCTATTATGATATTTCAGGCATACCTTGCTGTTATTATGATACAGTTTGAAAATTGTTCGGATCAAAAATCTTTGCCACGTAAACAACTCACTAGTATGCTTGACAAGTGGTTTTTATTAGCTCGTAAGGTTTGTCCATTATTTAACAGCTCCGAATTATTTAACAATTTATTGATCGAAGGAACTTTTGGTCTTAAAGTATACTGCTTATTTTTCGTTTGTTTCTTTTTTTTGTTTTTCCTTTTTGGTGATTTTCTTTTGCAATACAAATGAATTATGGATAGGCTTTTGTTGCCATATAACAATATTTGATATGTTATTATTTAAATTCCTTTCAATGATTAATGACATGAGATCTTACATATTATCAAAGTGTTGTAGACCTAAGACCTCTGAGAATGCCATTCTCAAATTTGATTAACCATAAAATCATAAAATTTTCGTTAATAATAATAAAAGCTCAGTGGTGAATTTACGAGATCAACGAAAGGAAAATTTAAGGAAAACATTTTCCCGTCCGTTATTCTTGCATAACTTTGTAAGAAGTTAACCTAGCTAATGTTGATTCTAATTTAGTTCGAAATGCTATTGAATGTTGGTTGTCTTATGCTCTGAGCTCATATCAAGACAAATAAATTGTGATAATATTTGACTCTTGAGACTTCAAAAAACTGATACTTTGATTTTTTTATATATTTTAAATGACTTAAATGAAATTTCAGGGTCAAATATTGCCGCAACAAATGGTTTATTATTTTGAATTAATTATAAGGGTGAGTCACCGCGAAGGATTTGTTATTTTGCTCGATATTTGGCAATATTTTCAGGTATGGTTTCTTTTTTTCTTTTTTTCGTAATTCAAAAACTTTTTTTAAACACGAAATATTTCCGCAAACTTCCTGCTGTTGTTTATATTCCCAGATTATTCTGTAATATCTTTTTGACACCAATGGGCATCAATTTTTCAAAAATTTCTAGGGTGTTATACGTTTTCTGATATCCATAAATTAGATTTTGACAAATTATATTTCACTACAGTTGCCTTTATTTTAACATTTTTTACGCCATATCAATATTGTAAAAGTTGATATGATATGAGCTTCATTCCTACTGAACTATACGCTACAAAGTATTTCAACTTTCAAGTTCTTCAAGTTTTTTCAAGTTTTCAATAATTAGTATATGATGATAATCTTCGTGGTCATAGTTATTTTGACGATCATCATGAAAAAATAGTACTTATATTACATAATATACGAATTATGCATGAAGAAATAGATTGATTGTTAAAGCCTGCAAGAATTAGCAAAATGAAGATAATGCATGATTCTATGCCTGTTTGGAATGAGTTGTTTTCTTTGCACAAATTATATTCATATTAATTTGAATTTTGAAATCTGAAATTAACTGAAATTGAAATAAGAATGATTCTTTCAATTGTTAATTCGTTAGAAGTTGAAATTTCTGAAAATAATCTTTTCGTTGTAACGAGGTCAAAACGTAAACTGATGAGCTGTTAAGTGACGAAAAATACTGATAGATTTGTAATGATGAAATAACCTAATTCTAGAGTGTTTTGGATGCGGAAGTATCAGCGGCGAATATGATCAATGCTGCTTTTGATAGATCTTTGAATTCACCTATTGACCCTATTGAGGTAAGCGGAAGTTGTTAGAAATAAATTATTCAGATTCTATATTCTTAAGACGGTTTAAATGAATTTTGCTTAATATAACCAATCCCTTTTATTATGCGGAATATAAAACCGTAGATTTTAATCCAATTTATATACATTCCACCAGCATCCAAAATGTTTTTTTCTTTTATCTCTGAAATAACAGGTACTTTTTATTCTTACCCACTAAAATAATTCATAGACGCGGCGTCAATGGTTTGAATAGATATATTCGATATTTTCTTAATTGAATAATAGACATTTTTAAGCAAAGAAATGTGGATCAATATCAAATGAGCTTTTAGTGCGCCATCGTAATTATTTAGGTATAGCGCCATAATTACACTAACTGTAACCAAATACATGAATTTCGTGGAAAAGGTCACACTTCTGCAGGGTGATCCAGCGAAATTCCGCGAATCATGTCGCCTTGTTATACAGCGAAATATTGCAAAGCTCGGATTTATTTTTCCATTAATATTCGCCGACGAGTTGAATTCGGAATCTGTAGTTCCGACCAGAATGGAGATTCAGTAATATATGGACAGTCTGATTTAATTTATCAGCCAAGTTAAATTTCTGTATATTTATGTTTTTCTCGGCAAGCGAATTGTCATCTTCTCAACTAAAGCTACAGTTTGTCACAGGATGCACACCGTACACTTTAATGCTTCAGTAATTTTTTTGTGTTTGAAATTTAAGTTTTTTTCAAGGGTAGCCAAGTAATGAATTTAATCCTGAGATTTATTTTCTTTTTTTTTAGAATTCATCCTCTATTAACTTAAATTTCAAGCATAAATTGAAGCTTGGAAGTAATTCTTCTTTTGCTCTTTCCATTCTGTCATAGTTTTTGGATTTTAAAAATCCAGCCGTCTGTTTATTAGTTAGATATACTGGTATAAATTACTTCTTGTTTAATTTCATGTTCAACGATAATATCTTATTGATCTCACGTAATTTCCTCACCGGATGTTCAAACATATCATGCATTACTTTCAATTAGAGAACGTTCCTTCAGCTTTATTTTTTTGTTTAGTGTAAAATGCTGTGAACTTGAATTTGAGGTACTTTTTTGAGAGACCTTAAAGTTAAAATCTTGCTGTCATATTTTCATCATTGATTAAACTTTTATTAGCATTTCGCGTTTCACTACCAAGAAGACCAACAATTTTGATGTAGTGCATCCATCGAGGCTATAAAACTGAGAAAATGGTCTTACATTGACTTATCAAGAATACGCAAATGATACCGATTCAGTCCATTTTCTGATATTTCTTCGTGTATTTACCAACAAATGATTTAAAATTTATTAAGTAGTACTCTTTGGTATTTTCTGGCAAATTTCTTTTGTCAATAAATTAATTGATACGTGGAACGAAGTGAATGAATAAGTGAAAAAAAATGGAAATCTAAATATTGCGAAGATGCTTTTCATATTTGAAACTGTAATTGTCGAGCAGGTTAAACTACTGGTTATCTTTGTAACTTGGAAATAATGTTATCTTATAAAATCGTCCTGTAGTGTGTATCCAAATCTTTCAACACACAAAGATTTCTTTCAATTCGTGAAAAAGGGACTTAAAATTAAGATTTCGATGTCTTACGTGACCTCGTCATCATTGAGTCTTTCCAATAAATAAAGAATTACTACAATTATCTGTCTCATGCATAGGAGTATTCATATTCGGCAATGAGTAATGAAATTGAATTTCCATGATTTGAATAAACTTCAGGAGCAAATTTTAGTTTTTCCACGAAGTAAAACTTAAGTAATAGAAATAAAATTCTTTTTCCCTTCCTTTGAAAGAATAGGCATAAAAAATAAACTTTCAGACTAAAGTGGAAACCTGCAAAATTTGAATATTAAAATTAAAACTTGATATTACGATGGACATGAACATTCTTGCAAATTTAAAACAACGAAAGAGAATTTTTGGAAAGCTCAGGGTAAAAGAAAAGCAAAGGGGTACATTGATGTAATTTTCAAAGTTCGATTGAAATTTAAATGTTTACATCTTTCATCAAACAACAAGTGCGTTGATAAACAGCAAAAATTGATTAGCTTTTTAAAATTTTAAAAAAAATTTATTTCAATTTAGACAATGCACTAGTCGAATAATCGAGCCAGCGATATCTTTGTCTATTTTTTTCATATTGATAAGATGATAAGATCATAATAAATGCTTCTTTAAACATTATTTTTGTTTATTCTGATTTAGATATTAAAACAATTATCGTATAAATTTATTGTTAATTTTATTGCCAAAAGTTATTGGTATAATTTAGAATTTGATAATTTATTGCCAAATGTTATTGGCATAATTTAGAATTTGATAATTTATTGCCAAATGTTATTGGTATAATTTAGAATTTGATAATTCAGCTGGCTATCCAAGTGAAACAGGAATTGTTGCTGATTCGATTTTTTGTTCAAATTATACGAAAAATTTGGCAGGCGAAAATTTTATATCTACTTGGGGACATTCAATGGGAAGTGGGTGAGCGAAATTTATTCCGGTAATTTTTGCACCAACCATACCTAATTCGAGCTATTGATGATGAAGTTATATCAATACTATTAGTCAAAAAATTACGTGACACAACGTTATCTACAAATCGTGGCATTAGGTTTACTTCGTTTGTCGTTCGTGAACGTGGACTATTTCACAAGCATATTATTGAAGCTTGAGAATTACCTCTCATCTTGAAATTCGTTTAAATCAATTCGGAAATGAACCACATAAAAGGATACGATCAGATATTTCATAACAATTTCATCTAATTTATTTTAATTAAAATAAATTGTTTCAAGTCAAATTGACATTGGTAAATACAATTAAATCATAGTGAAACTAACGTTGATAAATACAATTAAATCATCTAATATATTTTATTTTAAAATTACTCTGTCCTTTGTCCTATATTTTTAAAAGAATGAATCATTCAAAAAACTTATTTAAAATAAACCAAAATTTCGTTTCTTTCCAGAATTTTATTTATTATTGCGTTGGGATATAAGAATGCATTATGGCTGGTAACATTCTATCCTAAAAGTTTTATAACTCATCGAATTAAATTCAAAAAATTAGAACATCATGGTGAATATAACTAATAAAAGTCATTTCCCTTATCATTTTTTTCAATTTTCTCTTCTATCATTATTTGAAATTAGTAAAAATGAGACAGCCATTAGCGAATGGAAGATTTAAATTCAAAAACAGTTTACAAAACTATAAGCATTATACAATGCATAACAAGCAATATTAATTAATCAATCTTCGATTAAATACCAAAATGCCAACTTCTCTTAATGTATTATTGAGAATGGCTGGTAATAAAATGTTTAGAAAGAATAGAGATCAAAAATGTGAACGATGCCAGGAATGTCGCCATTTTCATTTTTTTTCTTTAATGAAATAATGAGTAAAACACAAATTTTACCGTTCTACAAATATTTCTCTGATCGTTTTGTTCAATTTCTATTTTCAAATTTTTCTTTATAAAATTCGATGTGACAAAATTTCTACATTTATTATTATTGTTGTTGCTGTTGTTGTTGGTGTTGTTGGTGTTTGTTGTTATTTGTTATCTTTTATTATATAGTGAAAAAAAAGTTTGGAACCATCGATTCAACTAATCTTAGTAAATTGGCACGAAAAAGGAATGGACTAATTAACAGAGAAAAAGAATAAACAATTTATTCGAATTTTTTGATGAAAGAAATTAAATGAATTTCTTCCATTTTTTTTCTTATTTTATGTAAAAAAATTCTAATTAATAATTTTCGTTTATTTGCAAATTTTTATTAATTTTAATATTTATTTGATTTAATTCATTTCATCGATTGGTTTAATTTTTCTTCCTTTCAAACGGAATAAAATATTTTTGTATTATACACGAAAATCTCAGATTTACGGGTTACAATCGCAAATTCTTCAAAAATGTCGATAATATTAAAAATTATTTGTCCTAAATTTGCATCTCTTTCAGTGCTTTTTTTTATCACAATTAAACTATCATTTTTTCACTTTCCTTTTTTGCCACTTATTAATTTTTAATAGAAATGGTATAATTATAATTAATACAAGAAGAATATCTTAAGTGATTTATCCATCACTTACAATTTGTCATTAAAGATATCAATGTATTTGTTATTATAAATTTCTAATTAATGAAATCGTAAAGATTTCAACGCGTTGCTATATGAATAATATTTTAATAATATACTATTATCAATTTAAAAAGCATTATCATAATGTTGCAATATTTAACTATTTACTATTTTGTTAAAATAATACATAATTTAATAAAATGATTTAAAAAAAAAAAATTTTAGTAATTAAAGAACTTAATTTTAATATTATCTGTCCATTAGATTCATTATTGTTGAAATAATTTTAAAAATTAAAATTTTTATTTTGTTTGTTTATCGTTCAAATAATTTGAAAAAATAAAATTTATCTTGAAATCAGGGCAACTACCCTTCTCATCAGATCATTTTTTCATCCCATTTTATCAACCACATATCATCAATTAAAAAATTATTACTATCTAATTGTGTAATATCAATTATCGGTTATTACCCCTCTCAGCCATTTTAATGCACACACATCATACACACACACACACACACACACTCGCGTATACATTGTTTTTGATATAATAAAATATTAAAATTTCGAAAATGTAATATAGAAATAACGATGGATATAATATATGATTTATTTTTTTCTAACATCAAAATATTAAATTTCAATTTCAAAAATTAAATTTCCGACTTCAATGAAATTATAAGTTAATAATAGTTATTAATATAGTAAAAGGAAAGAAAGGTTTTTTTCTGTACTTCAAATTGCAATGAAAAAGATTAATATTAACAAATATATTTATTCATTATCTTTTCTTCATTTTCCTTTTTTATGTTTCCAATTTATTTTTCATTTGAAAAATTAAAAAGTAAATAAAAATTATGTGAGAAAAGGTAAAGAAAATTTGTTTAATTTATTTCAAATTTATTTTCAAATGGTTTATATTACAAATTTATTTATTTATTTATTTATATTAAAATCATTTACTAAATGAATATTTGTTGTAATCAAAACTTTTTTTATTGCACTTTTTTTGATTCGTTTCTTTCGAGATTTTTCAACAATTCCATTCTAATATTTATGCATAGGCATAATTACAGTACAAAAAATTATTTGAAATTATTCAATTATTAACTTAACAATAAGAATAAAGTGATATTGAGCTGATAATTGATGTCGAGCGAGAAACAAGGGAGAATAATTGCCAAGCTATAAGATAAATTGTCAATATTTGTGCATGAACAATTTTTTTTTATTCCTTATATTATCCTTTTTGTCAGGCCTTTTTTGCCTTACTTTACCTAATTAATTATTTTATAAGCAATTTTGAAATATTTTCCACATTGCTTCCTTTCATCTTTCTGCAATTTCCACAATAAATATTATTGTCTTATGATGATGCATCGACAAATGATTATTAGAATTCTGATCCGTAAATAAAATGATAGTGTAAATTAATGATGAAATGATTTAAATTTTCTGATAATTAAATTGATTCTAATGAAATTATTTGGATTATCATTAGCTAAAATATATTCATCAAATATTTAAAAAATATTGGTTTCGAATGAATTAGCTTTCATTTGGTGCAGAATTTACCTGTTTTAAATATTAAATTAAATTGATTTTCGCTTCATTTTCCTTTTCTCTTAATGTATTCATCAATTTATGCACAAAGGATAAGTTTAATATTACATTTCAATTCTCATTTACTTGCTTACATTAAATTCAATTCCAAAACGAAGGCTGAAATAAAAATAACATTTTATTCTCTATTGTTCACATCTCAGTTTATTGAACGAGCCGATCAATCAATTAGTTATTCATTTAGGTTAATACAGATTTATTGTTCCTGTTAACTAAACAATTAATCAGCATTTGATGATTCCTTTGTTATTTGAACAGGTAAATATTAAATAAATAAAGGTTTATTGTTTGAGCAACCAGAGTGAATCAATCAATGTTTGATGAATTTTCTTATCATTTTAGCAAATGAAAGCAAAGTAAGCAGAGAGTTATCAATGTAAATATAATTTTGCAAATAGATTCAAATTTGCACACTTTAAATTGTGCAAAAGATTATCAATGAAAATAGCAGATAAGAAATAAAAGTGAATTGAAATTATAATACAGTCTTATACGGCTTGACAATATTTTTCACTACTATATTATCTTTGTTCTCATTTTCTCCATAATTCTGTATCCTTTTCACTTATAGGCGACCTCTTTATCATTTTTACTGACAGATTCTGTATCCTTTTCACTAATAAACTCCTTCCTAATTCTGTATCCAATTTATTCTGTATTGATTCCTTTGTATTTTTATAACACTCTTCATTAATTGAATACTCTTCAAATTATATCGTACGAAGATGACAATGCTTGATTTCTATCTACCTTATAATTTCTTTCTATATTTTACAAGCCATAAAATAATTTTCGCATTTAAGTAAAAATAACATTTTTGAAACTTTTTGAATTTCATTTTGTTTACATTTCCTTTTTTGATTAATCGAATTTGTTTATTATTATAACTTTCTACGATTCTTTTTAAAATCGTTTTTTAGGAATTCTCTTTGTGAGATAAAAATTATCGAACAAATTGCAAAGTTTCCGACTTATTTTCACTCAAACGTAATTAACTTTTTAAATAATAAACAAAAAGAGTTTATAAACTCTTAAATCGATCCATTGTTTTATACATAATTGCATGGAAAAGTTAAAAAAATTATCGATAAAAGATTCATTTAATTATTGCCTTTCTTTAATTTGCGAATTTCTTAAAATTATCGAAATTTCTTCCATTTCCTACATTTAATACTGATAGTATAAAGAGAATAATATGGAAAAAAGAGAGAAGGAATAGAACTGATAAAAATACGAAGAGAACAAACAAAATTTCATGTGAAAGAATAAAACGGTGTGAATGTTTACGAATTATATCTAAAGTATTATGATAGCTATCAGCAAAAAAGCTCACCAAATAATTCTATAAATAAATTATGGAACATTCTCGCAATTAAAAGATAATTTGATCACTGATAATTTGTTATTATTATCTAACAGATTATAACGAAAATTTTATGTCTTGCCATCATTTATTAATAAATAATTCATCTCATTAATCGCATACCTGTTCTTATCAATCTCGATCAATTAGCTTCATTGTAGTAATCGCTTTAATAAATATTTGTCATTTACTAAAATCATTATCATCCTTATCATAAAATTATTTATATCAAAATATAGTTCTTAATTTCGCTTAAAACATATCTCTCTTTCTTTTTCACACCTTTAATTTCCTTTTTTTCTTAATTGATTCGATAAAAATCCTATATTTTCAGCGATTTCTTGCGGATAATTTTTATATATTAGTAGCATTATTTCGTAACATTTTGATTCGTCAAAATTCACAATTAACACATATCTTTTAGAAGTACTAAAAAATCAGAAAGTCAAATTTAGAAAAATTTAGTCAAATTTAGTTTTATGGTAAAAAATTTGTAAAACGCTACCTTTACAATAACATTCTCACCTTTTAAACACTTATAATTAGCTAAATATCTGTGAGAAGTCATTTACTGAAAGATATTCATTGCCAAACAATTTTGTGTATGATAACAAATTCTTTAGTTATGATATCTCAAATTTAGCTTTTTTTTGAGGATTAGCTTTAAAATATTGAAATATAATTAAATGTTGTCTGCTTTATTAAGAACTAACATTTAATCGAATAACTTTTTTTTGCATTTATAAAATCAGTCATTTAATCAAAAAATTAGTTAATTATTTAATTAATTTAATTAATCAGCCAATTAGCTTAGCATTTCGACGGACAAAAAATGAAAATTCAATTTTTCGATAATTTTTTGAAAATAAAACAATTTTTGCTTTTTGGGAAGTAAATTTCAAGCAAATGACGCAAATTTGTTTTAATTAGCAGTAATAATTCCTTTTGTCATTAAAAAATTCGATCATTTTAGTTTTCAATTACTAATATTAAGAATAAGAAAATTAGACATGCAAAAAAAGAAGAGAGAGAGAGGAAAAAGAAGAGAGAAAAGAAAGAAAATTTCGATCCTAATGAACCAAATTATAGGAGAAATTTTCATTCTGCTAAGTAAAATTATGCCTATATTAATTGCGGAGTCGATCTTTTTTAAATAATTATTTTAAAGTGCAGAAAATAGAAAATGTCAACAAACCTATTAATTAGCCCATAGGACGATCGATATTGGGGTCGATGTACAGTGCAAAATTTTGCAGTCAATTCCGGTTTCAGTAATTTTCTATCTTCGTTTCATATAATTTAAGAGCTTTTTTTTAGGCAGACTACCATCTATTACTACCAATTAATTGCCTTTAATTTTTTTATTTAAAATTTCAAAGCACTTAATTGTCAGAAATTCTAGAAATCATATATTTCATGGTATTGTCATGTTAGTTTGTTGTAAATTCCGGTTACACCCTTGCGACACCTGTGATATACTATCCAATTCATTCAGTTTATCTTCCATTGGGTTGATAGAAATTTCAATTCATCTTCTGCACCCAAAATATTTCCGTTCATTTAATAAAATTTGAGAGAGCAGATGCTTTAAAAGGGGTTATTACAATTAAATTATTCTATTATTCATCTTAAGATATCCTTTTTTCTTCGCACGAAAATTGTTCCGGATCACATTTTCGTAAATTAAATGCCACAGAAAACAATGATTGACAAAAATTAATTAACAAACTAGAATTGAAATTTTTATGAAATTGGAATTTCTAATTTGATATTTTAAATTGAAATATTTCACAGTAAGGAATTAATTTATGAAATCGTTCAATTGTTAGTCCATTTTCACTTGTTAAAATTCAATACCAATCAGAATCTTTTAATTTTTTTAACATCATCATTTATAATAAGTAACCGCTGAATTTTCATTCGATGTCCAATTTTGAAAATTAGAATGTGAATTTTGCTGCTAAGAATATGTTCATCATTTTACGACGGCTATCGATCTTACCAATTATTGAAATATAACAATGAATCATAGAAAACAATTATCATAATATTGAAATTTCGTGAATTTGAAAGGAAAAACTCAACTATTTTTAATATGGTTTACTTGGAAAATTGACTTTTGCTAACTTATTTAGCAAAATAATATTCTGCTCTGTCAAGAAGTCTTTCTTTAACAGAAATCTTTCGATGAATTTGTGATTACTTTACTTTTATAAAATCCAAAAACTTCCGTCAAAAATATTCATTAAATATTTCAAATTGTATCATTTCACTCTTCAAAAAATTAAAATGCACTGAATGATTGGAATTTGAAATTTCATACGCTTCCGATTAAATTTATTCAAAAGTTAAAAAGAGAGTTACTTGCAGATAAATTGCATTTTATAATTTTCAAAACTATTTTGATCTTTTTTTTGTCATTTGAAATTTTTTGAAAATTATTGCCAATTTTGCATTCATTCAAGTAATCCTTCAAATATCACAATTTAGAGCAATAAAAGTAGGAGAAGAAAAAGATGGCATGAAATATTCATGAATTGATTTCAAAATTTATCTTGAACATTTGAAAAATAAAAAGGACGAGAAATAATGTCTCGAGAATTTGAAATGGTTTTGAATGAATGCACCTTTAAAAATTCAATGAACCATTATGATTTGTTCCGAACATTTAATACAAAATTTAATATTTCAAAAAACATCCAAAGCATTTTTATTTTGATTTGAAGGTTGTGAAATTGATTACAATTTTAAATTTCCATTGACTTTTAACTATAAAAGTTAAGAGATCCAATGGTACTTCGATATCCTAAGAGCATAGTTATCCTCACTTTTAATTTTCTAAATTATTCAATTTCATTAATTAACTTATCCTCTTTTTTTCTTTCTAGATCAAAAAGTTCGTATTCCTTCGTATTCCTTAGTTCGTATTCCTCTAAATAAGTTTGTTACATTAAATTAACGTCTTGATATAATTGTAAAATTTAAATTTTCAAAAAAATTTAAATTCCAAAATGGAAATTTTTAGAAATTTATATAGTAGGATCTTTTAATTATTCCATTCGATCACTTAAGTCGGTTTAATTATTTAAGTATAACAGTTTGGTGTTTAAATTGATATCCTCTTTCTTATTTTTAATATCTGCGGTTTATTCTTCAATAAGATGTAATTATCTCGCAAAAGGAATAAAAACAAATGATTTCGTATAAGCAAGCTTAATTTAATTCATTCCGAGTTCATTTTCATCCTTAATTTTTCTGGCACAATAAATAAATTTATAATATCAACATTTACTTTTGCTTTTCAAAAAAAAACTGCTGTCGACAAGGATCTTTCCAAATTTTATATTGTAGTGTAGGAAAATTACGGGAGAAGGAATTATCACTACATCAGTAATGAAATTGTAAGCAAATTAAATCAAGCGAAATTGATTTAAAAACATGACATTCATAATTATTTTCCACCTGTAAGATAATTTTCTGATATATCTCAGATGAAATCATTATCATTTGGATTGAACAAAATCAACTAATAAGCTAATATTTGCAAATACTTATATTTGAAAGAGAGGAAGATTTTCCGGTATATTGCTACCATTACTGACCATAAAAAGTGAAATACATCAAAAGGACACTTAAGAAAGAAATAGGAAAATGAATATGTGAAAAATTCGAAAAACTGGTTACATATATTCTATCAATCCGCATCTAATGGTTATATGATTGCCATTTTAATAAGACCGGACTAAAAATTGCTCCAATGTTTTTTTTAAAAAATCTTATTCGAAAGATAGGATGGAATGGAAATATATTTTCATTTCGTCATTTTCGTCTTCTTTCCTGCGACTATATTCTTCTCTAAAATGCTTTATAAATATTATCACATATACACAATCTAACTGTGATGATAACCTTTGCTTAATTTCATTTTAGATTTGTCGAAATTATAACTATCATTATCATATGGATATGTGCAACCAAGTTTTAATATTTTTTTTGGCAAGAATTGATTTCGTGCCAGATTTTCTCACTTCAAATGTAACAAAATTAGAACTGAGAAATTTTTTCATCAATTTATTTTCTCAAATAATAATAGCTGTTCGTTTTCCCGTAAATGATAAGTGGAATATTATCTAACAAATTATGATTTAGCATATCTCTTTATCAATCATTCAGAATTACTAACAGATCATTCAGAATTATTAATAGAAATATTTTATTCATTAATTAAAGAAACATTGCAGCAATGAAAAAAATTCAAACAATGAAATCATTTGCAAGAGATGCCAAATTTTCCATTTAATGAATGCGTAACTTTCCTTCTTCTTTTGTATATCCGCGGGGTTGCGGGGTTGTTAGAAGTCTTCCCGCAGTATTTGGAAATTTTAATTTTTGTTTTTATCTTTGCAAAAGATTTATATAAATAACACAAAAAATGAATGAAATAAAAAACATAATTAGCAGTGTAAGAAAGAACTGCTGGAGATAAACATTTCACTTTTATTTAACGGATATGAGAAAAAGACAGAGTTATATTGATAGCAAAAACATTGATATGATGTGATTGATATGATTGATATGCATTGATATGATATGTTAACAAATTCTAGTTATTACGGACTACGAATAACGAAAGCTTTTTCATTTTCGTTATGTGATCGAAGATTAAACTTTAGTTTTCAGTTCTTTTAGAAATCATTTATATTGCAAATAGGTGCTAATTAATAGAAAATCTGAATAATCATTGAATTATTTGTGAGAATTATAGACAGCCAAATGAAGAAATAAACAATGGAACGATTTTCTTTAATTCTTATGAGACAGTTTTATTCGATATGGCATATTTTATAATTTGATATGAATAATGCTAAATGTTTTTTTATTTTATTAATAATTGATATTGTATGGCTTTTTTGCATAACAAAATTCGAAATTAAAAGTTGTAATTATAGAACAATGTAATTATCACGTAGAACAAAGTCAAAATTGCATGAAAGTAAAGAACAATTAAATGGATAAAAAATTTTGATATTATTTTAGTTATCGCTGCAATAAAGAAATACTAGAAGAAAAATTGATAATTTGTTAGTAATATTAGGAAGAAAAAGATCATTAATAATAGCAATAAAATAATGATAATAATAATTAATAATAATAATTAATAATAAATAATAGCAATAAGAGTTATTATTGTAACATTCGCTTTCTCAATAATATCTATTATTTTTATTACAAAGAATGGAAAGAAAAGAAGAAACTTAATCAATCCATTTGATTTTTAGAATTAAAAGGCGAATATAACAATATAAGAGAAACAAAGTAATATATATCTTACATGAAATAATTTTATGATATCAAATTAATGTGGGAATTGGGAAACAAATATTTTTTTAAATTTTGTTTTGATTTAATTTTTTTAATAAAAATATAAAATAAAAATGTTTTATTGTTAACGATAAATCATTGTTTTATATAATTATTTAGAATTATGTGTAATTACGAATACTTTGATAGTATTTGTTTTTTTGTTATTTTAATAATTATTTCAAAAAAGATTTATATTTTGCAGGATGAAATCTCATCGTTCAATTAGGAATTAAACGATGGATCAAAAAATGATACTGAAAATATTGCCAGCCTAAGCGACAATTATCGAATATTTCCAACGGTTTCTTCCTTTCCTATTTTATTGGATCAATCATCGACAAATTACGCCAAATAATGGATAAAACAGCTATTTTATGTCAAATTTGTGTAAGTTTATTGTTTCAATTTTTTTGAATTTCGCTTCAAAGATTTGTCATTTCTTCGTTGAAATTATTCACTGAAAATTTTGACTGTGAAATATATTTATAATTTTTCTTGAAATATGCTTATCTAATAAAGAAAAGCGTTAATGAGGAATAAATTAATAAGCTAAGTTATAATTAAATAAAGTTATGAATTTTATCTCAAATCATAGCATAACATTGATGAATAAAAGAAATGAGTATATCATCATAATTTAAAATTATAAGCTAAATTAATTATTGAGTTTAAAGAAAGATCGTGAAATAAAATTATCAAAATTTTGTCTATCTCTTTTATTTCGTTCGCATTTTGATAATTTTTCGTTTTGTCCATTAAACCAATAAGTCAGAAATTCAACATTTTTGTATCATTTGAAATAGCAAATTCAATAATTTACACATTGAATGTTTTATTTATAAACTGTAAACAATCAAATAATTTCGTAACAAATTTCTCATAACAATTACATACCTTTTTGTAATTTAAATAAATAAAATAAAATGTGAAATGAATGGTAGGGAAAATAAAATTTGTTGAAAATTTGTCGATAATTCTTAGTTTAACTTAACATTTTTTGCCATAAATATTTTTATTCCTAAGGGATTATCACAGAAAACATTCTTTTGTTTTATGATAATCAATGAATCAGTTAGCAAAATATTATGAAATAAGGATGGAAATTTGCGAAAAATTTTTCTAATAGCAAAAGTTTAAGTCATTTTTAGTTATTTCTTCTGAGCGTTCAATAAAAGTAAAGAATCATTCATTTTAAATTTATTTATTACTAATTTAAGTATTTGTATTACATTGTCAGTTTCCATTTCAAATGTTTATTTCTTATATGAAAATTATCAAATCAATGTACGAAAAAATTATGTCTAGAATTCCGGCACCGTATTTTTTCTTACAGTATCTTACAGTATAATACTTCTCCAACTTACCATATCTGTTATTTCCAAAAGTGATTAATAAAGATCGATCACTAAGTTACTACATGGCTAAATTTTTTTCAATAAATAAGTATTATTATTTGAATAAAACTTTAGCTTTCTAAAGATCGAATAATTTTCGTCTCTTAACTTGGAAGATTTGGTAATAATGAAACTTCTAAAAAGATAAAGGAAATAATTAATAAAATTTAAATTAAAAATCATTGAAGAAAAATAAGCAGAAAATGCAAGAAAAATCTTAATTTTATTTAACAAATAAAAACATATTTTTAGTTTAAAAAAAAATAGCTATCACTTCTAAATTTAATTACTGCAAAATATTAACAAAAATTGCAAAATATTAACAAAAATTTTGATAGAATGATTTCATTTTGAAATTACATAACAATTATCATGGAATTAAATTAGAAATTTTATGAAGCCTTAAAATTCAGGGTTATTTCCAAATTATATAATGNTTAACAAAAATTGCAAAATATTAACAAAAATTTTGATAGAATGATTTCATTTTGAAATTACATAACAATTATCATGGAATTAAATTAGAAATTTTATGAAGCCTTAAAATTCAGGGTTATTTCCAAATTATATAATGATAAGTTATCAAGATTTATTACATTTTCATTTGTTTCAAATTAAATAATAAGCCTAATAAAGAGGAAAAAAGCACTTTATCCAGATTGTCAACATAGCCAGTGAAGTACATACAAATTTCATTCTAATGTAAATATTGTTTGTACCTTTTCCTTTCCGATTACAAACATACATCAATCAATTGTCCCTGAAATATTATTTACCGATAGTAGAATGTCTAGATGTCACTTCCTTCGCGAGGATAAACACTTGTTAACTATGCTTTTCTAGGTCACCTTTAATTTAAATATTCATAATTTTGCTTTCCATCTCTGCGAAAAATTCTATGATAAAATATTGTTAAAATTTCAATTTTGTTTTTTGCTCGTATTTTCTCCGAATAACATTAGTAATTAATTAGTTAATTAATTAATTTTTGTTATTTTCATATTTTTTTTTTTTGAAAATTTTCCACTTGAAAGTTTGATTTCTCAACTGATATTTCTTTTCAGTATTTATAAATAAGTATCAAATAATCTTTCAACTTCTCAGACTATATTTATGCTTAAATAAAAAAAGAGATTAAATTTCATTCATTTATTTATGTAAACAGATTGCTTATTCGCGCAACATTTTATTAGTTGAATTTTAATGCAAAATTTCATTTTCACTTTATTTTATTTTATTTTTTCATTTCAGTAGCAATGATAGCTTAATAGCAAAAGATGCAAAATCATTGTCTGATCGTTGTTTTGAACTTATTTGTTTGACTTTAATTCTTACCTTTCTTCTTTCATTCTTATTTCTCTCTTTCCTACTAATTAAAATTTGAAAAAGTTAAATTGTAATTTGAGCTAATTAAATTTACAAAATTAATTGCAATCAAATGGTTGTAGACTATTTCATTTGCTATTTTCAATCCAATAAATCCATCTCTTTTCTTCTTTTTTTTTGACGTTGTAATGATATCATCAATGAGTCAGGAAAGAATTTGTAACAACTGATATTTCTACTGATAACAAGCCAATATTCAACTTATCACATACATACTTAATTTCAATGATATGACAATGGTACTAAAGAGATAAATCTTGCACAAAAATGATAATTTATGGTATAATAAAAATTGTATTTATTGAATTTGTAAATTTTCCGAAATTCATATTACTTTTAAACTTTCTAAATTTGAGTCATTNAATGATATGACAATGGTACTAAAGAGATAAATCTTGCACAAAAATGATAATTTATGGTATAATAAAAATTGTATTTATTGAATTTGTAAATTTTCCGAAATTCATATTACTTTTAAACTTTCTAAATTTGAGTCATTTCCTTAAAATTCCATTTTTTTTTCCGTTTTTTATATTGTTGTGTATTAATATTGTCGCATTATTGTCCTCTACCAATATCATATCGATTATTTGCAATAAAGTACTTTATTTAATTAATTATAAGCAATGATTTCAATGTCCAAAATTCGAAATCAAATTTGATGAAATGTTATCAGTTGTAGACTGTCACCATTTAACAACTCTTACGAAATTCCTTTAAAACATTCTTTTTTTTCTTGAAAAAAGAGGCAAAAATTCAAATATCAAAGAGCGCCAACCAATCGACCAAACAATGCGAGCCATTTCAACGAACACTTACTTAAGCTAAAGCAATCGCTCGCAACCCCCCCTACCCCTCTCTCTTTCTCATCTGTTGCAGCTCAATAAACATTTTAACACGTCATCTTTTTTCCTTTACATTCTCAATTTTCATATTTGGTCAGCAATTTCTCCAATCGAATTGATTTGATAATTTCAGTAAACAATTGAGAAGCTTTAATGTAACTGTCTGTATTCCATTGATATTTACTATCAATTTTTATTCGTTACGAAAAGCTTCGATAATTTTTTTTTTTAGCTTTTTCTTCATAACTGAAAATTTCGTATTTTCAATGAAAAATTTCGCTTTTGGAATCATTCCCAATGAATCGAATTCTTAACATTTTGCTAATTTTATGTGTGAAATTTAAATAATTTGAAATCGAAATATTACGAATTTAATAAATGGCTTCTTTTCATTTTGTATTACAACGAAATCATTTGTTTGTATAAACTTAAAGAAATTTCATCGTTGAAAATTACTAACTCTACGATAATCTATCAAACGATAA